>BHFT01004772.1:0-42572 GCA_004320025.1 Laticauda laticaudata
CAGGAAAAAAAAACCTCACATAGAAAAGACATAAAATTGTGTAAGAATAGCAGACATGCTCCCAGCACCCATGGTAATACTGCCAATTTGCTACAGATACTTGAAAAGTGCTAATGAATTCACATTGATTGGCTCGCCAACCCCAAAATACATCCCTTTTTCATAGCTCGTGCCAGCCATAGACATTCTTTTACATTTGCCTCCACCAATATTTATTCAATTTGATGCTTTTGTATTTTATCAGAGCAGAATAACTTCTTGGGAAATTGTCATAGGCAGAATTTAATTTGTATTTATTTAATTTCGGGTAGCCAAAGTATGTGAGTACGAATGTCCTATCTTTTATTGTAGAATCAACTTTCTAATGGTCTGCATCTTTCCTGGCTTCTTATATTTCATTTATATCATAAGGAAATGCTTTGCATAGAATATCTGTAATTTTAACAGAATATGCTTAAACTGAGGAATTGTTGAAGTATTTTAATATATTTTGCTGCCTACAAAGCTGGTGAACAAGTTTGATAGATTGGTTGTTACCATGAATCAAAGAAAATTATTCAACAATTATTCAACCACAGTGGGGTCAGAAATGACAACCTCCCATTCAGGCACCCAATTATGGAGGGATTCAGAACCTTACCTATTAATCCCAAGTATCAATTGGAAGGAGCACAACAAAAGACAGCAGATATTTACTTTCACAGGTTTCACACCTAAAGAGGCCAAAGACAAAAGTAGATCATACAAAGAAAGCCAAGCACAGAAACAGAATCAACCACTGGGGAGAGCTAGCAGAGAATAAACTCAGTGCTAAAAGTCAGATAAGGAGAATTACAGACTGCTAAGTGGAAAAATGAAATCCCGTTTATCTTATACAAGCCTGGACAAAATGTAAAAAGGAAAAATATTAATGTGTGGAGAACCTGATCACCTGCCACTCTGAGTGCTTTCCTGTTATCACATATTTACATCAAGTCTAGTGAAAAGAAGGACTAGATGACATGATAGCAGTGTTCTAGTATTTGAGGGATTGCAACAAAAAGAGGTGGGGTGTCAACCTCTTTTCCAAAGCACCAAAAGGCAAAACAAGAAGCAATGGATGGAAATTAATCAAAGAGAGAAGCAACATGGGTGAGGTTAGGAGGAATTTCCTGACAGTGAGAACAATTAACCAGTGAAATGGCTTGCTTTTAGAAGTTGTGGGTATTCCATCATTGGACTCTTTTAAGAAGAGGCTGGACAGCCACTTGTCTGGAATGGCACAGGTCTCCTGCTTGTGTAGCAGGTTGGACTAGAAGATCTCCAACGTACTTTCCTATTCTGTTATTCTCTTAAAACATTTCAGTTTACCTGATCACATAAGTTTGTCGATGAATGGGTATAATGGAGAAAACATTTGGATTTTAATCATGTCCATGGGAATGCTGCAATGGTTAATTGTGAAAAATGGTCATAAGTTACTTTTTGCAATGCCATTGTAACTTCAAACAGTCAGTAAATGAACTGTTGTAAGTAGAGGACTACCTATCTCATGCAGAACCCGAGACAGCCATTGTGGTAATCTTTAGTTTATTAAGCTGAGCCTTCATGAGTCTTCATAGATTCATTCAACTATTGCCCATAAGATGAGCTGAGGATTGCCACAGTTGTTAAGTTAGTAACATGGTTTTAAGTAACTCTGGCTTACTCATTGACTTTGCTTATCAGAAAGTCACAAAAAGTGATCACATGACTCTTGGGATACTGAAGCTGTTATAAATATGAGTCATTTGCCAAGCATCTGAATTTTGATTGTGCGATCATAGGGATACTGCTATGGTCCTAAGTCTGAAAAATGATCATAAATGCCCCATCGGAATCTGATTCCTGAGCAGTTGACAGGGAGTGAGAGTGTGGCTCCATTGGCTTTGGAAGAAACTTGGGAAGGGCAAAGTCCAGCTGGGCAGAGCAGAGGAGAAGTAGAGCAAGGCAGAGAGAATTCAGAGGAAGATCCAGGTCCATCCTCTCTTCATCCTAGGGCATGCAGGGATGAACAGAGAAGGAAGCAATGTGAGTTGCATGGCTTACAGGGGAGGAAAGGGCCCTGATTCCCTTTATTAGCTGCAGCTGGGAACACAGTGTTTAAAAAAGGAGATTGTGCACAGCAACTTGTTGGAAGCAAATCGTGAGTTATCTGTTATTGTCGAGGCTTATCTGGGTTCCTGGCATCTTGCCAACTGTGTGTGTTTTGCTGGACTTCCAAGTCTGGAATTCCTTATCCTGTCCTGTCAAGTTAATTATTGCAGAATGGTTTGTGTGGATTTTTATTTACAGTTTGTATGTACTTTGTTTTCAGACTGAATTTCCTCCACTTAAAGACTGTCCTTGGGAGAGGTTTTTTTTTCCAGCTGAAGGTAACCTGGACATTGAAGGCAAAGTTGGAGGTATTAAAGGGACTCTTCTTACTTATGTGATTGTGTTGCCTTTGTGCCATGCCCCAGGTCATCACAATCACTTTCTTTAGTGCTGTTGTCACTAAAAGAACTATTGTAAGTCAAGGACTACCTGTATTCTCCATCTTTCAGTAAGACTCTTTTCATATAATTATCATTTCCTGCATAACTCTGTCTATTAATAAGACTTCCATCTATCCATCAGAGGCAGGAGTCTTTTGAATTTCAGAAGATTTATTTTTTTACTATGGGACTTTCCTGTGATAATTCTCTATTTATGTTTAAGATACTTATGAGGACTGTAACGCCTTTAAGTGACTGAGTGTAATATTTGCATGCTTGGGTAGAGAAGGTCACTTGTCCCTGTGAGGGAGGATGCCTGTCTCCAGTTGGCATTGAATAACAGCCAATGACTGGAAATGAAGCAAGTGAAGTATTTCAAGCATTGAAATACACAGCAGGGACTCTTAGAGCTGATTTGGATAATGGTCTAAAGTAACTGGTGAGAAATATACATTTTCACACTGTCTCTAAAAAAGAGAAATAAGCAGTGAGGCATGTACTTTTGCCGTTGCAATTCCAGGCTCTGAAGACCAATGTAATCCAAAAAAGATGTTTAGATTATTTAAATGTTCTTTGTAATAAAACAAAATAATAATTAAGTCTGGGGGGCAGGGTTTCACAGTTCTCACTGTTCCACTTACTTGTTCTGATTCCAAATTTAGAAGAAATATTGTAGAAATCATGCCAGGAAAACCTTCAATAAGTGGTCACTTTTATTTTTGCAAAGATAAAGATTGGAACAAAAATGGGAGTAATGGAAGCCTGGGACATTAATCAAAGGTTTCAATATAATCATAATAATATTAATATTCTCTAAAAAAAAAACAAGCCCAAACCATCTATGTGTCCAGTTTCTGTTATTTTAATCATTAAAGGCCCTGTCACACTTCCCAACGGATGCAAAACATTTGTAAAAAGGACACAGAGGACGAGAAAAATGTTCCATCCGTTGTCATCCGCTCTCAAAGGGGCAAAAATTCTGCATAAACAGAGCGGATAACACGGAAAGGAACGGACGGGGGGAGACGCAGAGCGGATGGAAAGCGGATGCGGAACGGAAGACCTAAGCGGATGGAAGCGGATGAAGCGATGCAGAGGAATGCGTAGAGGATGCGAGAGGATGCGTAGAGGATGCAGAGCGGATGCAGAACGGATGCATAGCGGATGATGCGATGCGATTGGCACTCACTTTCATATTTTCTCCGTCGTGCTACTAACGCTGCGCATCCGTTCCGCTTCCTCCCTGCGTCCGTTTAACAACTGGAACGGATTTGAGTTGCGCGGATGTGCACTGGAATGCCTAGCGGATATAGCAGATGCATAATGGATGCAAGAAACGGATTGCCCCCGTATGCCTAGAGGAATGTAGAAGGATGCATTGGATACATTCCGCTCAAAAGTTTTGAAGCAGCTCAAAACCTTATGAGTGGATGAAATGTCAACAGACGGATGCTGGACGGATAGAGAGGAAGCAAAATGGAGGCAGTGAGTACAGAATGGAAGCATCGCGTTAACCAACGGATGGCAAGTGTTTTTCTCCGTTTTACATCCTCTTTCCATCTGTTTGGTGCAAGTGTGACAGGGCTTAATACAATAAAATAAAGACCTCTACAGAATTTCTTGCAAGTAACATATGGTGAATGTGTTTAAATATATTATCACTCTTTTCTAAAGTTTGCTTGTGTGTTCCACAAACATATACACTTCCAAATCAAGGCTGCTTATGTATCTTTTCAATGGCTTACACACTTCCTCTTTTAACTATCACTGCTTGCTTGGAGCAGCTACTTAAATTGTTGCATACTCTTTAATCGCTTTGCCATAAATATTGAACTTAGAGCTGATCTGACCTATGCTAAAATATTATTTCAGTGGTTTTTCAGTGAATGAGAACCAAAAAAAAAAAGAATCTATAATTAAATCATTTCTCGGTTTTAGGCTCTATATTCAATAGAATATTTTAAATACAGGTTCATACCTTTGTGGGGGCAGATTCATTTCAATTATTTATGAAAAGTAGAGTGAAATTGTTGATTTGTGGTGAATGGGATTCAATCCATATTTTGTTAATTTTTCACTTTACATTTATTCCATATTTCACTTTCTATTCCTGCATATATACATTACACTACACTACAACCCACATGCACACTCCAAACTATCTATTGATCTAATCCCTGGATTTTAGAATAGAATAGAATAGAATAGAATTACTTTTATGGCCAAAGTGATTGGACATACAAAGAATTGTCTTGATGCAAATGCTCTCTGCATACATAAGAAAAGATACATTCATCAAAGTCAAGATATAAGATACATCACATTAATAATAGTCATAGGTACTAAGCATCAAATTATACTAGGAACAGTCAATATAAATCGTAAGGAACAAGCAAACAAAGTACAGTCATACAGTCACAAGTGGGAGGGGATGGATGATAAGGAGTGAAGAGAAAATATAATAGTAATAGTAGTGCAGACTTTGTAAATAGTTGGACAGTGTTGAGGGAATTATTTGTTTAGCAAGTTAATGGCATTGGAAAATCTGTCTTGTGTCTAGTTTTCTGGAGTACAGTGCTGTATAGTGTGTTTTGAGGGTAGGAGTTTGAAACAGTTTTATGTCCAGGATGTGAGGGGTCTGTAAATATTTTCACAGTCCTCTTTTTGACTTGTGCAGTATACAGGTCCTCGACTGAAGGAAGGTTGGTAAGTAATTTTTTTTCTGCAGTCTAGACAGTGTCGTCTTGTTGGATTGCAGAACCAAACCAGACAGTTATAGAGGTGCAGATGACAGAGTCAATCATTTCTCTATAGAAGTTTACTGTATCAGAAGCTCTTGGCAATTTGAGTTTCTGAGTGGTGCAGAAAGAACACTTTCTTTGCTGTGCTTTTTTGATGACATTTTTGATGTTAGGTGTCCATTTTAGGTCTTGTGATATGATAGAACCTAGAAATTTGAAGGTCTCTACTCTATTTTTGGAGGAAGATTCAACTTATTCACTTCATAGAAAACTAATGATAGTTTTAGCACTAAGCCAATTATAAAAACAATGTATAATGACATCCACAAGACTTATTTCCTGAATATCTTTGAATTTAGTCTTTTATGGCTAAGAAAAGAAACTACCACATGTTTCTTTTGAAACTACCACAAAATGTAATGGGAAGAGACCTCCAGTGCCCCATCCATGAAACCTGAGTGCTGAACTTGATGAGCGTTTCCCTAGGTAATGTATGTTTATATATGCTCCTTGTTCCACTGAAATAAGAATCTTATATTTCCACACCAAATGATTACTGATAACAAACTATTTCTACATTATGGAACTCAATGAAAAAGCTATAATGCAACCAACAGAATTATTAATAGATATTTCAATTAGTCTTTCTGCATCCATATATTATTGGTAACATATATTTATCATGATGTTCTTGCTTGAAGTCTTCTATTTATAGTTGTCTCACAATTCAACTCTATTCAGTCATTCTCCTTGCTTGTAAACATAGAAGAAAAGGGAGAAATAAGTTTGTTGTGCCTCTTTTCTCAATCTCTGCAAGTGGAAAGGGAAAACTTGCATAGGACAGCCTATTTTGTCCTTGAAAACAGTCTCTGAGGCCTGAAGAACTTTTAGAGGTATTCACAAACATAAGGAGAGACCCCAAGAAAGAAAATGGAGGCCAAATTTAGTAAGATACCAAAAGGGCAATTGTGGGAAGGAATGGCCAGTGCAAATGGCAGTGTGGCCTTTGTCGAGGTAATGATTGAAAATACTGGATCTACATGGAAAAGTGAGCTGATCTATTCCAGGGATGGTAACTTTCTACAAAGATCCATGAACAACATTTGTGAGTAAGTGGTAGGCAACTCTATCTTGGGTCAAGACATTGGCCCTTGGGAGATGTCTTCAGGACAATCATAAAAATATGATAATTTCTTAGGGAAAAAAAGTGGCATGTCCAAAGGAGAAAATAAGAACATATTCTGCAGGGTCTGGAGTGAGGAGGTAGAGCTCTTAATACTTGAAGATATGGACCACCACAAACTAAGTGAGTTTTGGGGATTATGGTCTGGATGATTTCAGGTAGTAGACTCTGTACTGCCCACAGACTGTAGGTTGCCTACCTCTGGTGTATTTGAATGAAGTTATGTCATCAGAATTGTCCCTGATGAACAAACATCTTTGTCATTCGAATAAATATTCTTCAAATAAATGTTATGTGAAATTAAACCTCTTTGATGCAACCTTAGCTCTGCTCTTCTGTCTTCTTGCCTGCCATTCCCAATCCTTCCTGTCCATTCGTGGGTTGGGAAAGACCTTGAGCTACTGGGGCATTTCTGTAGGCAACCAGAATGTATAAGAGATGTAAGTACCACTTTATAATGCCTTGGGAAGACCACATTTGATCCAGTGTTGATTGCTTTGGTGTAAAAAAGACATCGAAACTCTTGAAAGAATGAGGAGAAGAGTGACTGATTATTAGAGGGCTAGAGGATACAATTTATGAAGAACGGTTGCAGGAATTCGGTATGTCTAGTGTGGTGAAAAGAAGGACCAGGGATGACATGATAGCAGTCTTCAAATATTTGAGGGGCTGCCACCAAGAAGAGGGAGTCAAGCTATTCTCCAAAGCACCTGAAGACAGGACAAGAAGCAATGGATGGAAATTAACCAAGGAAAAAAGCAACCTAGAACTAAGGAGAAATTTCCTAACAGTGACAACGATTAATTGATGGAATGGTTTGCCTTCAAAGATTGTAGGAGCTCCATCACTGGAGGTTTTAAGAAAAAAAATTGGGACACCTATTTTTCCATTTTTCCTGCTTAAGAAGGAGGTTGGACTAGAAAGTCTGCAAGGTCCCTTCCAACTCTATGGAAAGAATAAACTATTAGTCCTGAATCTGTTTTCTGTCTTCTCCACAATCACTTTCCAGTTATCAAGACTGAGAAGAAAGGTGTGAAAGAAGATGGAGTTATAATACTAATCACCTTTCAACTTTTTCATCTCCTCTACTTGCCTCCTAGAAGCAGATGACTAAACAGGCTGTTATGCATGCTAATCCAATTTCAGTGTTCCATTAATCAGATTAATAAATATGAAAATATATTTAGATTATGTCTGAGAATAACTATGCAGGCTAGAAAAATGCCAAAACTTGAAAGTGATTTTGCCATTATTTCTGTGTTTTTTTTGTTCTGGTTTTCTTTTTATTGTTGTTCTGGGTTCCATCTTGTCCTGTATCCTGCCACTGCCTCATATTGTCCATGGGCCTCAACCTGAAAGACTTTCCCACCCCTCTGCCAGAGCACCTTCAGTGTGTATTCTACATGTCAGATCTCTCTTGCCGCACTGTAGGATGGGGATTCACCATTATTGAAAGAGAATCCTGGTTAGTTTCCTTTTTTTCCACTGACTAATATGCCTATAAAAGAATTTCAGCTATCCTATGTTTTTCAGCATCACTCCCTTCCTTCATTTTGGTGTACTATAGATTGTGTGCAGATCAATGCATTTCTATCATAGCTGAGAGAGCTTTTCCAAAAGTAGCTCAAGCAGTATTATAAGATACCAGAATGATCTTGTAATGTCAATTTTATATCTTGTAATGTCAATATCTATCCACATATTCTTTATTATCTTCACCACATAACAATACTACAAACATGCAAAACATTTCTGGGACATTTATCTGCCTTTATTTTATTATTATTTATAAATAATACACATATTTGGTATTTTAAGCCCATGTCACACTGCACCAACGGATGGAAAGAGGATGTAAAATGGAGAAAAACACTTGCTATCCTTTGGTTAATGCGATGATTCCGTTTTGTACTCACTGCGTCCGTTTTTCTTCCTCTCTATCCGTCCAGCATCCATCGACTGAGGTTCCATCCACTCAAAAAGTTTGAGCTGCCTCCAAACTTTTGAGCGGAAAAATGTATCCAACGCGTCTTCTGCATCCGCTAGGCATATTGGGAAACGATCCGTTCTGCATCCGTCGTCCATCCGTTAACCCGTCCGCTACATCCGCTAGGCATTCGCTGTGCATCTGCCCGTAACTCGCATCCACTCCAGCAGAAGCGGAACACAGTGAGGACCACGGAAACGGACGCGGACGGAATTGCGCAGCATTAGTAGCACAGATGGAGAAAGATGAAGCAGATGCAGCTCGCAAACCAAAGCATTTAAAAGGGAAAAAACGTTTCGCAGAGGGGACCTATCTAATATTAAGGATGTCTTAGAGGATGCCTAGAGAGTGCAACAAGGACACAAGTGGAAAACCTATTATTGCCTATCAAAAAGGGGAGCAACTCACCTTGATCTCACTTTCAGACCAGCTGCCCTTGCTGTGCACCACCTCTTGCAGCCTTCATCTGCCTCTGCTCTTCCACAGCATCCAGTCTGTCCACCATGGATCGTAACACAGTCCTTTTGTAGCCACCCATTGTTCTGCAACAGTTGCGAAGCCCATCTACAGGCTGCTTTCAACTTACTACCAGATAAGAAAAAGGAGGCGGCCAAGAAGTTGTCTGGGTCCGAAGATGGATGCGTTAGAAGATGCAGGAGTACGCCTGTAACAACAAGCTGATGGTGGAGCTAGGAACGAAGACACTCGTGGCATTCCAGAACTTCATGGGATGCCTCCAGCCATGTTTGACAAAGTTGTGCAGCGGCTGATACCAGGTTGACCAAGCCAAACACCAACTTTCCCGCCCAGCCTGGACCCTGGGCTCAAGGTTGGCACTGACTCTGCGCCACCTGGCCCGGGACCACCTACAGGAGCATGCAGTTGCGTTGAGTGGTGCCACACAACAGCATTTCAGCATTGTGGTCAGGAATTCGTGGTTGCAGGCCATATCGAAGAATACCTCGAGGAGCCCTCAGTGCCCTCACTGAGAAGGCCGAAGAAAGTTGCAGAGCAGAGGTGGAACTTCCCCACCACACCGTTGGAGCCATAGTGCAAGCACGTGGCCTGCAAAGCGCCAGCCAAGTCGTGGTCCACCTTATTTCTCAACTACAAGTCCTTCTTCAGCATCGTCGTCCTTCGCCCATGGTCGATGCTGACGACAAGTTCATATACATCGATTGCTTTCAGGCAACGGTGTTAGCTTCAGATAGCCAGGTAACAAGCCAGTGACCTCAAGGAGGGGCTGAACGCAAACTCATCATGGCTTCACAGCATCCAGACACCTTGGCCAACGAGCACGCAAAGATGGACCTACTTTCGTGGGTGGATGACGCCTGCTGCCTCAAACCTAACTCATGAAGCCCTTACCACCTCCAGGACTCCTCACCCGTTGAAGGAGAGGATCTTCAACTTACGCTGTCCAGGGCAAGGCGGGTGGTGAGAACGGCCTGTTGGCATCCGTGCCAACAGCGTTCAGGTACTTCTCACCACCATGCAGCATTGCCCAGAGGACCATGAGGAGGATCGTGAAGCTTGCTGCAATCCTGCAAACAATCTTCAATGCGCACCCGCTACCCAGTCTTGCAGAATAGGCTCGTGGACCTCCAACCAAGGCAATGGGACATGGAGCTGGGGAGATGGGAGCAAGGGGCGAAAACCTGATAGACACTCTGGATGTTGCAGTCCCAACAGAGGCCTCACGTGAAGGAGAAGCAGCGCAACCCTTCCTGAATACACTGGCGTGCACTCTCCAACTGGAGCAGTGGAAAGTGGCAAGACAGGATTGATTAGATGATTTAATGTGATTGCTTCCTTGTCAGCCTGTCGTCATCACACAGAATGAGATTGGCCATGCCATGTTGGGTGGAGTACAATGAACAGGGCATTTAAATAAAGAGTTGTGTTTATGTGACATATGTGGATGAATGATTTTATTGATAATTAAGGGCCAAGGTGTGGCACCTGGGGGGGTGGGACCATACAGTCCCACCTATGGCTTTGCCACTGGAGGTTTATCTATCAAAACTATCTTAACCCATTCCAAAGTATCCTGCCTATCCCACAGCTATTACCCATACCAAAGGTATCCCTGCCCATCCCCAGCTATTACCATTCCCAAAGGGTATCCCTGCCCCACCCCACTGCTTACTCTTACCCATCCCACAAGCATGCAAAGGCTTAAACCATTTCTAAAGTTCCACAAGGGACTTTATTGAAAATAATAAATGAAGCCAAGTGGTGTGAAGCCAAAGATAATCTTTATTAATAACAAGCTGTAAAAGAAAATGCATCCAAGTCAAGCATCCAAATCAAGTTCTACAGGGTAGCCACCAGTTTCTCGGCACTCTTCTCTTGTCACTCCAGAGGTGTGCCAGTCTCAGGGTGAAGGGTCCAGTGCTGTGCGAGGTGGGTTGCTGCTGGAGTGCTGGTCTGAAGCGCCACTGGGGTGCCTGCCGCCGAGAGGCAAACAGGGTGACAGTGTGTTGAGGAGAGCTCTCAGACAGCTGCTCAGCCCTGTGATGTTGATGAGGTCCTTTCCTGCATGCCATGGGATGTCAGCCCCAGTACCGATGACAGATGCTACTTGAGGCGGGCTTGGGCGTGCGGGTTGGAGGAAGGAGCAGTTGTTAGTGGGACTGTCTGGTCTGCAGCGTGGGTGAGGACTGGCGTGGGTGGCATCGGTGATTGTAGGTGCATCAGGGATTGGCGTCGATGGCATCAGTGGATCAGTGGAACGGTGGCAACGGTGGCGTCCAATGAGTCTGTGCCTGACTGGGAAGGGGCTGCATGCCTGTGCTGCTGGACCTCCTGGTAGCCGAGTAGCCCCTGGAGGTGCAGGGCCTGTGAAAGCCTCTGGAAATGGGAGGGACACACTGGGTGGAGGACAGACGCTGATGGGGGGAGCAGGTTCATCTGGATCTGGAGGTTGTGAAGCAGAATCGGTTGATCCTGTCCTTTCAGACCTGGTACTGGGGGTTCCGCATGTCCAAAGGGTCTGGTTTCACATAGGTGAGGAAGGGCTTTGCAGTTGGAGGCATAGAGAGTCGGTGTGTACCAGCCGAGAGAGGAGATCTGATGCTGCTCCCTTGAATGGTGTCTCTTACTCCAGCAGACGTGTGGCTCTGTCCCTCCTGTCTGCTCTCTGCCTGTTCTGTGGAGGTGGAGCTGGGGGTGGATGTGGTTGCCATCTCCTCTTCTCCACTGTTGCGGGAGTCCTGCACGCGCTCCGCCATGGTTAGAACAGCTGTCGGCCGGGTTATCGCCATGGGATGCTCCACAGGACAACCCTGCCTGAAGCAGGAGCTGACTCTCGGGCTGCCATGAGAAGATGCCGTTGGTGAGAGGGGCTGCTCCTCGGCTGGCGCGATTCTCACCCTCCAGGAAGCGGCACTTGGCCATGACATAGTCTTCTTGTCCATCAGCTTGACCGCGCCTGGCCAGCATTTCTTGAGGTGCAGCTTCCCGTACCAGGTGTGCATGTGCTTCCACAGCGAGGAGCACCCGAAAAAGTGTAGCCCAGGCTCTCGCCTTCTCTCTCCAAGCAGGCCTGCTTCTTTGGTGGTCCCTGTAGAGCCTGTGTCCCTTCTTGCCATAGATACTCATTCTCTCTCAGCACTCGCAGCCACCTCATTCCTTCATGTTCCTCCTCGCATGGAATATTGTCCTTCTGCCGTTCTCGCAATATGCTGCTTCCTCCATTTGGCAGGACCACATGGGCCCTCATCAAGAGGGCCTCATCAGATTGTAGGGGCTGCTTCCTCCACACCCACCACCAGGCATCAGCCCAGCCAGGACCAGCAGCAGCAGCAGCAGGCACCAGAGGACCAGGATACATCAGCAGCAGAGTAAGCACCAGCAGTGCCATGACAGCCACAGCAGCCACCAGCAGGACCAGGATCAGCCAGCAGGCAGGACCAGCAGCGACCAGGAGCACGAGGGGACCGCAGGACGAGCGAGCAGCTTCAGGAGAGTAGCACAGCAAAGCACCACCGCCAAGAAGCAGCATCAGCAGAGTAATGCGCACCAGCAGAAGCACCACCACCAGAAGCAGCAGCATCAGCTTCTCCAGAAGCAGAAGCAGCAGAACCAGCCCCAGAAGAGCGAGCCCATGGCTTACGAACGCCCAGCAGAAGCATAGTTGAGGGCCAGGGGGTGCCCTGTCCTCTTGCCAGGGCTGACAGCAGATGGCTGAGCGCTTTCTCTTCTTCCCCATGGTTGTGGGGTTGCTGACTGGCAGGCAGGGCTGGCAGGGAGTGTAGCGCTGCAGGCAGGCAGGCAGCAGGCTTGCAGGCAGGCTGGCAGGCAGGCTGGCAGGCAGGCTGGCAGGCAGGCAGGCCATCAAGGCTGGCAGGCAGGCTGGCAGGCAGGCAGCACCAGAGGCTTGGCAGCAAGGCTGGCAGGCAGGCAGGGCAGGGAGGCTAGCAGGAAGGTTGGCAGGAAGGCTGGCAGCGAAGGCAGGCAGCAAGCCTGGCAGGCAGGCATGAATGGCAGGGCAGGCTTGGCAAGCAGTCGATGTGTCTGGGGAAGGAGTCTTTTTTCTGAATGGTGACCTGCTTGGGAGCTGCTTCCCTTTAGTATCTGCGGGGCTGACGCAATGCATTCCTCCCGCAATGCACAGTGAATTGCTAGGCATCTGCTAGGCTATCCACTAGGCTTCCGCTCTGTATCCGCTTCATTCCGGCTAGGCTTCCGCTTGCATCCGCTTCATCGCTCGGCGTCCGCTCTGCATCCGCTCTTCCTTCTGCATCCAGCTTTGCTGTGCCTCCCCGAAGCCTTGCAGATATGCCATCCGCTCCCTCCGCTTCCATGCCGGCAAGGCTTCCATGGAGCATTCCACTTCATCTGCCCTGCGTCCTGCCCCCATCCGTTCCTTTCCGTGTTGTCGTCTCTGGTTATGCAAATTTTTGCCCCTTTTGAGAGCGGATAACAACGGATGGAACATTTTTATCGTCCGCTGTGTCCTTTTTACTAACGTTTTCCATCCATTGGCCAGTGTGACAGGGCCTTTAAGTACTGTTTTTCATTAAGATAAAAACCATTGAAGTTTACAGTAAAACATTTACTTCATACAATAACATATACAAAATATAGAAACAAGTTTGGCATCTAGCAAAAATAAGAAACAGCATAAATCATAGAATAATAAACCATAATGCTTGGCAGGGACTAATGTACTTCTGGATCCCAGATGGCCTGGGAAACAGTGTTCAATAAATGGCAAAAACATTCCATATTATCAGTCATCCTGTTATGGTACATAGGAACGACCTTGAGAAATGGGGATGAGCCACAGCCAGGGAGGGGTCTGATAAGCAGCAGCTTAGATTGTAGAAGGAATGGAACTAGCAAATGCCTCAGAATGGTTTCCCTGGATCAGAGGTGTCAAACTTTCGGCCCACAGACCAGATGCATCACATGCAGGCCACACCTTCTCCAGCTTCTCAAAGGCAAAGGATCTTGGAGTACTCATCTCTAATGACCTATCAAATTCTGTACCTGTCAACAGTGGTGTCCCCCAAGGCAGTGTTCCAAGACCAACTCTCTTCATACTCTACATAAATGACCTCTGTGATCATATCAAGAGCAACTGCATTCTTTTTGCTGATGATGTTAAGCTATTCAACACCACAGACAATACTGATACCCTTCAAAAAGACCTCGACTATGTATCAGAATGGTCAAACTAATGGCAACTTCAAATCTCAACAAATAAATGTTCTGTCCTACATATTGGCAAAAAAAATTCAGAAAATAAAATATAGGCTGAATAGTCAAGACCTTGTTGATGATCCAAACTCTGTCAAGGATCTTGGAGTACNACTCATCTCTAATGATCTAAGTGCTAGAACCCACTGTAACCACATAGCCAAAAAGGCATTAAGAGTTCTTAACCTAATCCTACGTAGCTTTTTCTCTGGTAATATCACACTACTAACTAGAGCATACAAAATATTTGCTAGACCAATATTCGAATACAGCTCATCAGTCTGGAAACCACATTATGTATCTGATATTAACACAACTGAGATAGTCCAGAAATATTTCACAAGATTTGTGAAAAAATTTAGACGTAGACGCTGCCTTCGGTCCAATCTAAGTATGGTATATAAAATCATACATTGCAACGTCCTACCTGTCAATGAATATTTCAGCTTCAACCATAACAGTACAAGAGCACACAATAGATACTCATGGTTAACCACAGCAAACTTGATTGCAGGAAATACGACTTCTGCAACAGAGTGGTCAATGTCTGGAATACTCTACCTGACTCTATGGTTTCTTCCCCAAACCCTAAAAACTTTAACCTTAGACTGTCTTCTATTGACCTTACCCCTATCCTAAGAGGTCTGTAGGGGGCATGCATAAGTGCAGCAACATGCCTAATGTCCCTACTGTCCGACTGTTTTGTTCTTATATGTATCCATTTCATGTATTCATAACTATGTTTATACTAATACCTATTATCTTGTAAGCGATTGACAAATCAAATAAATAAATAAATAAATAAATAAATAGAAAGACTATTTTGTAATGTATGGGTTTGAAGATTAGAAAGGGTAGTTTATGGGAAAAAATTATGATGTAATTTGAGAGAAAGTGTGTGTGTGTGTGTATGTGTGTATATATGTAGGTCTAGGTGTGTTCGGGTCTTTTGCCATGTAAGATTGAGAGTATCTTGGTGATGTTTTGGTGAGGTCCTACTTGCCATCCTCAGGCTGGTGCTTTCGGCTTCATGCCAGTGCAAGCAGTGTGTGATTGGAGCTGCCGTCTCTCTATAAATACTGGTGGGAGGGGTTGGTGTGCTGGGCTGGTTGGCTGCGCTGCTACCTCTTGATTGGTTGATGATGTTGATGTTGGTATAATGGGTTGTGTGATGGCCTTGTGAGTTTTGTTGTGGAGATATCTTGGATCTTGTGCTGTAATCTCCTGAGTCATTTGTTTTGTAGTGATCTTTTTTCCATTAGCCTCTCCTGTTTTAATGGCTTGGGTAATGGGTTGTGTGATGGGCTTGCGAGTTCTTTTGTTGTGGTATCCTGGGTCCTGTGTTGTAATCTCCTGGGTCGTTTGTGTTTTGATCTCTTTTCCATTAGCCTCCTGTGTAGTAACGGCTTTGGTAATGGGTTGTGTGATGACTTTGTGAGACTTATTGCTGTGGTATCCTTGGTCTTGTGCTGTGATATCCTGGGTCATTTGCTGTGTTGCAACTTCTTGTGTTCTTGTGGTGTAATTTCCTAAGTTTTCTGATGTGATATTCTGAGCTAGGATATCATTATAATCTTTTTTTCTTTTTCTTTTATTTTCTTTTATTCTCTTGTGTATGAACTTGATGCTTCAATGATCTGATGTAGTGACTTAAAAATCTTCATTACATAAGCATTATGTTCCTTTCACCTGGTGATATGTGACACAATAAGAAGTTTCGAAGTGATTTTAGCTCTGTTAAAGGCATAGTCTCTCATCAATAAAACTGGAAGAAATTATTTATTATGTATTAATAATTATATAATTATATGAATAATTAATAATTATTTATTAATAATAATTAATTTATTCATCTGATTAAAAATCCACAAAAACTCATGCTCTTTTTATCAAATGATTATCTCATTTGTACAATTCCTATAATTCCATAACTATTACAGAGAAACTATATTAGAAAATACACTTGCAAATGACTAAGATTTTCCGGACTGAAAAACGATTTTTAAAAATGTTTGTCGATAAATAACAACAACCTCAACATTTTTAGGAGTCCAGATGACAATCTTAACCTTTAAAGATTCAAAATCACTAAATTGACACTATATCAATTTAAGTTAGAGATTAAGAACAATAGACAATCTTCTCGGAAAACATTTTATTTAGGTGGCTCCAAAGTAAATTATTAAATTCTGTTTTGCTTCTCCATTTGAAGTATATGATAAATATAATGCCCTTTTTCATCCTAGACAGCTATTTGTCTTTTAGGTTCTCCTCCAAATAAGTTGTGATTATTGCTGTGATCATACAATTGAAAACTTTACATTTGAAATTCATAAATCCCCCACATGTGAAAATGTACAATTCAGTTGTTTCATCATAGCTGCTATCTTAAATTACCAATACCATTCATCCCACAGACACCTCTGCCTCCAATATAGCATCCTGATTTCCAACACACTCAAACTAAAGTTGCTATAAATTAAGTTCTCACTCTTTTAAGCATTAATAATCCATCTAACAAAATTTAGATTCCATTGCCTTTATGGCACATGGATGAACCTTTTGCTATAAAATACATAGTTGCTTGCTATTTCTCAAGATAGTTATTTATAAATCTTACATAGACATCCTAAATGTTTATGGAACATTGAAGTTTAATGTTATATATAAATCCAGCCACTATACCATAGCTTATCCAATAAATTATAGTTCACAAAAATGTCACAACTTAGCATGTTGGGTGAACCAGCCACTAGGATACTGGAATGCCCATTTGCAGAATTTTTGCACTTATAGTAAAAGCAGAATGGACCTTAGTCACCTTAGTAGCATGTTCTTCCTTTCCTTTATCAATAGAAAGCTAAAAAGATAAAAGTCTCACATTTCTTCTTCCCTAAAGTTTTGTTTCAGTACTGATTATATTTGTATTCATGAAGATCAAGCTGTGGTCAGTTAAGGTGATGTCTACACTTTTTAAAATGAAATTTGAGCAGAATTGCACTCTGGGTTGAATATTTCATAATTTAAAAAATAACCAGCAATATAATAGTTGAGTACTTTCAAATTCTGCTTGAACTGACAATACACTCCTGGCATGTGTAGGGTAGCAGACATCTTTAGAAAGCTTTGCAGCAGAATTTTAAATAGTGTATAAACTAACTGCACATTTCCAAAAATGTGCACTCAGTGGATTGAAAGATGTGGTTGAAAACTGTCTTTTCAACATATTATTTGCCTCTGGGCAAGTCTGAATCACTAGCTGAGGCTAGAACCTCATTAATGCAAGAGAAGAGAGAAGATAAATAATGGCATGGTCTGACCGTGAGCAACTTTGGTGTTCATTGTTGCAACACTTTCATCTCATTGGTCTATTGTGCAGCTAAATTTGTCTTTCATCCAAAATAAGAAAAAGTGCCTCTTCAAAAGCTTTCTCATCTAAACTGTTTGATGGAATAATCTGATAACTATTTCAAATCCTATTAGATTTGCTAATAAGAGTACCTGCTACCCACTGCTCTATTCTTAATATTACATGGAGAAATACTAGTGTATATTTAGAAATTTTCCTGAAAAGCTAAATTTAGATTTCAATGACATCAATTCAAATATTTTGAGGGTTATCAATGTAAAGATCTAATGTTATGTTCCTGTGAAAGGTGAAATTGCTCCATTAAATGCAAAAATGCAACATCTGTATATTTTCTTGGTTAAATCCAAAAATTTAAGAATAGAGGCACTCATTTAAGAAATTGTGAAGAAATTACAGTGGTGGGAACTATTCCTTTCTGAAAAAGGACCCATGAATATGCATTGAATGATACAGTTAGAACCTAAAAAGCTCAAAGGAAAAAATAATGCCTAAAGGCCCGGTCCCACTGGCCGATGGACGCAAAACGTATGCATAAAGGACACAGCGGGATGAGCAAAATTTCGGGGTGCTCCTCCTGTTGTCATCCGCCTCCCAAAAGTGGTGAAATTTGCATATTAACAGAACGGAAAGAATGGACATGCGTAGTATGTAGTGGGGATGTTAAATGGATGTTCATCGAAAGCCTAGTAGGATGAAAGGTGGATGGAAGGAGAGTGACATCTCTGAAGGGGATTAATTGCGAAGCGACCCATAGCGGATTGAAGCGGATTGCATCACGTACGCCTAAAGGAAAGACAAGGGATGCCACATGGAGTGTATATTGGATGCAAACCCCGTTTCACTGCGCATCCTTTCTTATTTCCGTGCTACTATATGATGTACAGACGTTCCATGTAACTTTTCTTTCTCCTCTTTCATTTTCAGCTGCAGCGGAATGTGAGTTGGCGCAGGATGCCAGAGGTAGCATGAGAGATACAGTGGACATTTAACAGATGATAACAGACATAAGAACGTTTGTTGCTTGATGTTGCCAGATTTACATCATACATTGGTGGAAGTTCATCCGTTCACAAAGTTTGTGCAGCATAAATTTTTCTTGCGCTGGATGAAATCCAGTGGATGCATGCTCGGACGGATAGAGCGTATGAAACACGTATGCTAATGAGTACACAATGGATGCATAGCGGTTTTCCAATGGGATGGAAGCTTTTTTTTAACGTTTTACATCCTCTTTGCATCCGTAAGTGCAGTGGACCGAGGGCCTTAACCCATGTCCCACTGCACAACGGATGCAAAGAGGATGTAAAATGGACAAAAAAGCATGCCCATTCATTAGAAAATGCGTGCCATCCGTTGTTGCTACTCATCTGCATACGTTGTTCATAACGCTCTATCCGTCAAGCATGCACTCCACTGTTGATTTCATCCACGCCAAGAAATTTTATGCTGCCACCCAAAACTTTTGAACGGATGAAACTTTCTGCCTGCAATACAATGTATTATCCAGACATATATGCGGCAACCAAATGTTCTATGTCCCGTTATCATCCGTTAAATGTCCACTGTATCCTCTCGCGCATCCTCTGGCCATCCCTCAAACTCACTCCGCCTCCAGCTTGAAAACAGAAAGAGGAGGAAACGAAAGGTGCACGGACGTCCACACCAGCGTTTCAGTTAGCCACAGAAAATAGAAAGGATGTAAGCAGATGCAATCTCATATATAAAGCATAAAATGCGACAAAACGTTTGTATATGGGATTATCTCAGATTATTTAGGATGTCTGCAGTATGTCTAGAGTATGTAGAAGGGAAACACCTAGCAGAAAACAATATTTCCTATTGAAAAAGGGGAGGAATCACCTGGATCTCACTATTTCAGTCCACCTAGCCGTGGTATACAGACACTCTTCACCCTTGGTGTTGCTCCTTCACATCATCCATTGTTCTCCCCATGGTATCATGACACAAATCCGTTATTGGTAGCTTGTGATCATTTCAACACCAGAACCAAGCCCTGTTTCAGACTGTTTCACCTTTTCTACACAAGGAGAAAAAGGAGAAGTTCAAGAGTGTTGTGGGGTCTGGGCATGGATCGGGAGAATGGAGTTTGGACTGTTTGACAAAGCTTGATAGGTTGGAGCTGAGGAATGAAAGACACTCATGCATTTCCAGAACTTCATGAGGATGGCCACCAGCCATGTTTGATGAAATTTGCTTAGAGGTGTCTGAGACCCAGGTTGACCAAGCTGAACACCAACTTCAGTCCCACACTCGGACCCTTGGACTGAAGGTGGCAACTGACTCTGTGCTACCTGGCCTCTGGAACCACATAACAGAAAACATGCAGTTTTGCCTTGGAGGGTAGCCACACAACAGCATAGCAAAGTGGTCAGAAGAAGTTGGTTGCAAGCCTACATCGAAAGAATACGTGGAGGAAGCTCCTCCATTGTCCCACCAATGAAGAAGGCTGAGGGAAAGTTGCAGAACAGTGGTATCAGAGGTCGGAACTTCTCCATCACCGTTGGAGCCACAGATGGGAAGAACATGGCCTGCAAAGCTTCCAGCCAATTCCGGGTCCAATTTATTACAACTTACAAGGGTTTCTTCAGTTCATCCTCTTTGCCTTGGTTATGGCTGATTCAAAGTTCATGCTACATCGATGCTTCAAGGGCAATGGGTCAGCTTCAGATAGCCAGGTATACAATGCAGTGACCTTCAAAGTTGGGCTGGAACGCAACCACCATCATGGGTTTCCAGATGCAGACCCCCTACCTTAATGACACACAAGATGCTGCCCTTTCATCCATGCGGTGATGATGCCTTCTCCCTCAAGAACCTACCTCATGAAAGCCCTTACACCCGTTCAATTACCTCACCCGTGAAGAGAGGGAATCTTCAACTTACAGGCTCTGTCCAGGGCCAAGACGGTGTGGTGGAGGAACGCCTTTGGCATCCTGACCACAACAGGTTCCAGGCGTTACTTCTCCACCACCATCCAGCATTCACCACAGACTGTTGAGGAGCATCATGGAAGCTTGCCTGCATCCTGCACAATCTTCATGCGCACCCCGCTACCCAGTGTTGCAGAACAGGCTTGTGGACCATCAACAAGGGAATGGGTGACATGGAGCCTAATTAATGGACGCAAGGACAAAATCTTGATAGACATTTGGATTGTACAAGGCCCCAACAGAGCTTCACGTGAAGGGAAGAAGCAGCGCACCTACTGAGAACACTGCGTGCAACTCCCAGCTGGAGCGTGTGAGTGGCAGACAGTTGGTTAGATGTTATATTGATGCTTCCTGAGCCTGTCTCATCCACCCTGATCTGAGATTGTTGCCATTGTATGTTGAGTTGGCCCTACAATGAATAGGGCATTAATAAAGAGCTTTGTTTTATTTTGAAAATGTGTTGATCAATGAATAAATTTGTTGTTTGATAAAACAAAGGGCCATATGCATGCAATTTCATACTCCCCCGGGCCATGCGCAGTGAACGCTTTGCACCTGCTATTGCCATCCGCCGCTATGCCATCCGCTATGCATCCGCTTTGCTTCCTATTAGGCATCCGTGATGCATTCGCATCATTCCACTATGGCCTTCCGCCCCTTCCGCTATGCCGTCTGCTTCGCAATCCTTCCCCCGGAAGGCCCTGTCGGATGTGTTCATCCGTTTCCATTCCCCTTCCCAGTTGACTAGGTTTCCTACGAACACCGTTTAACATTCCCCACTACGTACTACCCCCTTTCCATTCTCCGTTTCGTTCTTTTCCTATTCTGTTTATGCAAATTTGCGGCCACTTTTTTGGAGTGGCGATTAAACAACGGATGGAGCCACCCCCAAAATTTTGCTCGTCCGCTGTGTCCTTTTTGCATACGTTTTGCATCCATCGGCCAGTGGGACCTAGCCTTTAAAGTTAAAGCAGGCCTTTTATGAAACTGAACTTTGAGTCAACCAGTTAAGAAATACAAATTATAAGATATTCAGTTATATTTGAAAATTGGACCATTAAGATTCTCAGCTTCCATAGTTTATCAGAGAAACAGTGTCCTGAAATACTATTTGTTCAGTTATAGTCCACAATAGTTTTCATTAAGTGGGAATACTACCTGGATTAAAATAATATTTTAAACATCCTATTCTTTTTATTGACAAGAATGTTCCCCTTAAGACAGCTTTCTTTCTTTCTTTCTTTCTTTCTTTCTTTCTTTCTTTCTTTCTTTCTTTCTTTCTTTCTTTCTTTTTTTCTTTCTTTCTTCCTTTCTTTTTCTTTTTTCTTTCTTTCTTCCCTTCCTTTTTTGCTTTCTTGTGTAAAATGCTGTAACAATTGTGATCCCCCCCCCATATCTCATACTGCCATGGCAGCCACTATTCTATATATGCCTTCCTAGTTAAAAACTGCTTTACAATGCAGCTCAATAATTAGAGAGAACAATTCTCTTAGGCCTAGTTTTGACCTTGAAAATATCTGTTCTGCTTTCACTGAAGTCAATTGATGCTCGCTGTCTGTATGTAAAGACAGTTATTCCTCACAACTCTTACTCCTCCTCATTCTGCTATTTCATATAAGCTCTCTCTCTCTGTGTTGTGTATGTATGTGTGTATGTTTGTGTGTGTGTGAAAGAAAGAGAGAGAGAGGGAGGGAGGGGGAAAGAAGAAGAAGAAGAAGAAAAAGAAGAAGAGGAGGAGGAGGAGGAGGAGGAGGAGGAGGAGGAGGAGATTATGTAGCCACTTTTATTATAATGCCACATTAAACTGTGGTCAAGCATGCAAGGTAAGCAATTGCTACCGATCATTATTGTAGATTCTCCTTAGATCTTCTGTGTACCTTCCAGAGCATGTCCATAATGGCCAAGCAAACACAGCACTGACTGTCCACATCCTGCAGTAAGCGAATTGACAGGAATCACAATATATGCATTATTACTATTATATAAGAATTGCGTCTACCAACACACTGATTTCTGGGACATCTTCCTGGACATATACTGAGATTCCAACAATTGTCATCTTTCTTCTGTGTAATCAGTGGAATTGGCACAGTGGGGAAGACGCCAAGCAAAATACCTGCTGGGAGATGTTCCACCCACTATGTTAAATGCCCTCCCACCTCACAATTTCTCTCTCCTTTCCAATCTACCCTCACTGGCTTTCTCTTTTCTTCCATGTGTTTGGCTTGTTTCTTCTGTTTTTTTTTTTTTTTANTTTTTTTTTTTTTTAAATCAGTCTTACTGAGAACAATTCAGGCACGTTCCCACTTTCCGTTCACTTCCAATATAATTTGCTATATACTGTGGAGTTTCTCAACTGAAGCAACATTAAGAGGCATGGATTTCATCTCCCAGAATTCCCCAGCTGAAGTCCACACTTCTTAAAGTTGCTCAGGTGAGAAACATTGTTGTAATATGAAGTTGCAATTAAACCCATCACCTTTATTTCCCTAGTGGACTTTGAGGGAAGGGAGGAAGAGCAAGGACAAGACCTCTCATTAAACTAAAATAAGGGTATTTCTTTGAATTTGCAGACTCTCCAGGCTGTGAATGTCTTGGCTGGTCCTTGACGTTCAATATAAATAGTAACACGGATCACTACATTTTTATGTGAAGAGGAAAGGCATTTTAGGATATTCCTAATATTTCTCAGTGCTGGCAAGTTCCAGAAAGCTTCAATTAAGAGTGATTAGCAAGCTGTTTTTCAGGGAGCCAATTCTTAGTTACTCTATGCTTTCCAAGGGACCACCACACTTTACTTGTTTCTATTTTCAGCAGTCATCCACAAGAACCATAAAATACATTTGCTACTAATAATACTATCTTTTTCCACCCACATTGCAATACCTATTTTAGCAGGCAACCTAAGGAACTCAAGGATATCAACTCTACAAGATTAAGTGCTCTATCTTGACAGCTCTTAAATTTTGTCATTAAAGCATCCTTGCCAGAGAGTCACATAGAAAATAACTTTATACTTATTAAGTTGCAATGAAATAAAAGCTCGTGTATATATAGAGGGATGAAAAAGTAATTAAGGGACTGGTGGAGCATTCAGATGTTATTTTCCTATCTTTATTTTTTTAAATGGTTCTAAATGGCTCATTCATATCCTTCCCTTTGGCTGCATTGCATTATTTTGCAACAATTTAATTAATTGTCCATACCATCCTGCTACTGTGTGGTATTTTTCAGGGCTGTGCAGAGATAGATAGATAGATAGATAGATAGATAGATAGATAGATAGATAGATAGATAGATAGATAGATAGATTAGATAGATAGATAGATTGATAGATGATAGATGATAGATGATAGATAGATAGATAGATAGATAGATAGATAGATAGATAGATAGATAGATAGATAGATGATAGATAGATAGATTTAAAAATTCTGGTTCAACTTGAATGGTCTAAGAGTTTCTCCAGTTTTTGGTTTGATGTCATAGCTTGATAGTTAGTCTCAATGAAACACTGCACTATACAGGTAGCCCTTGACTTACAACAATTTGTTTAGTAACCAAAATTACAACAACACTGAAAAAAGTGACATGTCCATTTTTCACACTTACAATCATAGTAGTCCCCATGATCATGTAATTTAAATTCAGATGCTTGGAAACTGACACAGGGTTGATGTGCCCTGGGGTCATACAGTCACCTTTTGCGACCTTCTGACAAGCAGTCAATGGAGAAGCCAGATTCACTTAACAATTGTGTCACTAACTTAATTGTGGCAAGAAGGTTCGTAAAATGGGGCAAAATTCCCTTAACAAATGTCTTGCATGGCAACAGAAATGTTGGGGTAAATTGTGGTTGTAAGTCAAGAATTACCTGTAATTGTGTCAGAGAGAGCTAAAGCTAAAGCTATAATAGATTTTATGTGTCTGAACGGGTGTTTTAAAGAGAGAGAAAATGGGTTTTGACTTGATTTGTTCCTTTTATATTTGTTTTACGTTCGTTAAGTGTCCGACAAAGTATATGTAACAAAGATAATGAAGGTATCATGTGTTAAAAAAGTATCTGAGTTTGTCTTGCTTGTCAACAATGGGTTATATTTAATGGGGCTTAGAACCATATCAGAGTCCTTTGTTCAGTTTATGGGGAATATCAGAGCCTGTTAAAACAGTATTACTTCATTTATAATAGCAAACATGGTAGGTGGTGAAATAATGCCGGGAGAAGCACTAAGGAATCATTCCCAATCTTGCAAGGGTAAAGGAATTATGGCTGGCAAGAAGGGAGGTGTTGCAGTCTGATCCCATATGTGGATGCTGTATGCTTGAGGAAGACCAACAGTATGCGGTCACTCATTATGACTTGATGGCATCAATATCTTTCTTCTCTGTCAATTAGACCAACAATAGGAAAGAGAAAGAATCTCACTAAGGGTTTTTTGAACTACCAGCCCGTTCTCACTTCTTTCTTTCCACCTGCTATCTGTAGTGAGAATGCTCTTTGTTAACAGAGAAATAGCAGCATATAACTGGTTACTTATAAGTTATTAACAATATCAGGACAGAACATTGTGGCTGTGTTACATTCAGAAGCAATCTGAATTATATGAATTTGGAAGATTATTACATATTGTCCTAAGCCTGTGCTGGTGAACCTATGGCACTCATGCCACATGTGGCACACAGAGCCATTTGTGCGGGCACACAAACCCCAGGCAAACTTATCTGCATTGTGCATGCACTGTGCAAGTATGCAAGCTTATCTGCACTGTGCATCCCAGATGATTTTCAGCCTCCCGGAGGCTTAAGGGAAGCCTCTGAAGCATTTGGAGGCTGAAAAACAGGCCTGTTTCATCACTTCCTGTCTTACCAGAAATACCAGAAATGACAAAACGGTCCCATTTTTTTGGACTCCAAAGGCTGCACAGCCTTCCCTTGAGCCTCTGGGAGGCTGAAGGTTAAGAGTTGGAAAGGACCTTGGAGGTCTTCTAGTTCAACCCCCTGCTTAGGCAGTAAACCCTATACCATTTCAGACAAATGGTCATCCAATCTTTTATTACAAAACTCCAATGTTGGAGCATTCACAACTTCTAGAGTCAAGTTGTTCCATTGATTAATTGTTCTGTCAGGAAATTTCTCCTTAGTTCTGCATTGCTTCTCTCCTTGATTATTTTCTACCCACTGCATCTTGTCCTGCCCTCAGGTGCTTTTGAGAATAGCTTGGCCCCCTCTTCTTTGTGGCAGCCCCTGAGATATTGGAAGACTGCTATCATGTCATCCCTAGTCCTTCTTTTCATCAAACTACATACCCAGTTCCAGCAACCATTCTCTATATTTTAGTCTCCAGTCCCCAATCATCTTTGTTGCTCTTCTCTGCACTCTTTCTCAACATCTTTTTTGCATCATGGCAATGAGAATTGGATACACTATTTCAAGTGTGGCCTTACCAAGGCGTTATAAAGTGGTATTAATGCTTCATGTGATCTTGATTCTATCCCTCTGTTGATGCAGCCTAGAACTGTGTTGGCTTTTTTGGCAGCTGCAGCACACTGCTAGCTCATATTTAAATGATTGTCCAGTAGGACTCTAAGATCCCTCTCAGTTACTATTATTGAGAGAGATACCACACATTTGAGTACAGCTTGATGCCCTGTGTGAGCTCAGCCTTTGTAATTTGTAATGTAACTGTAATTTGTAAACCATTGCTTATGGACAAGCATTGCATGCAAACTCCAGATTACTGTTTTTTCATCAGCCATTTTTAAACATATCATGGCTTAGCACCTTTTTTTTTTCAAGGAATGGGAAACATCAGTGCCACTGATTCCAACAATGTAATGGAATTACATAATATTTTTCCCTACCAATGGAATAGAAGCAAAGGAAAATAACATTAAAAAAACATTATATGGCTAGCAAAAGTACATGTTGCAGAATAGAGGAGAATTTTTTCATTCTGTTATATATTACAAGGATCTGCATTAGAAATTGCGACTTTTTAAAGCGAATTAATCCAATGGAGTTAGCTCTCAGATTTTGAACATGTTCAAACTTGGCAATGCAAGTCTCAGCAAAACATAACTTGCATAAAAATGTGCACATTCTTTAAAAAAAGTTGGGTATAAATATGCAAATGTTAACTGGATGTGATGTACAACTGTTCAAACATATACTGAATGTAAGCAAAAGTTGCATGTGAAATAAATTGCAAAGCTTGCACACTTTTTTAAAAATTATAGAATAATGTAGATATTTGGTGGAATAGACAATCCTGAAAAACAAGACAGACGAAATATAAACATAGTGATTGTATACAAAACCACAGCTAGTTTTAGTCTAATTAATATCAGCAGAAGTCACAAATATTACTTATACTTCAGTTTAACAGTTCATCTGTTGATACACTGTGGTAATATGTTAATATCTAATGCATAATTTTTGACTAGGTCAGAAATTGATTTTGCTACAAGAATTGTGGATGTCCATTATGGCATAGCAAAATAACAAGATGTACAACAAACCAAAAAAGATAATGCAAACTGCACATTGCATTAATAATCACTCATCAGATCTATAAAACCGGTTTCACATCATGTAGCCAAGCACCACAATTTAACAATTGCTATAGGTGCACAAACTGATCATACAAGGGATCCTTCACTTATGAGCAATTTCCCTCTCATTTCAACAGATGAATCTGGAATACTTGGAAATGGTATCTATTTGTAAGAAATTGGAATTATTTGTTACAGAATCCATTCAATGTCTATGCCCCTGAATAATTTAAAAACTTCCCAATATTTGTAATGAAGGAAAGTATGTGAGAGGGAAAACCAATGGTAACATGGAATGGTTTTTATGCTTCAGGTAGTATAGATTGGGTAACAAAAACAATAATGCTCTCAATATTTTATAGAAATAATATCATACAGCTTTATATAAAAAAGAATAAGAGAGGCAAATTTGTACATTATAGTGGCTTACTCTGAATTGATATGTTAAAATCTAAATGCAAATACTATATATTGACCAAGAGAAACACAGATTTAAAAGTATAATTTTATGCACGTCTCCTTAGAAATAATTCCAGTTCAGCAATACTTTAACTTTATTAAAGTTAAAGTATTTATTTATTTATTTATTTATTTATTTATATATATATTTCTACATTTATTTTAATACTTTAATGTATGACCAAGTAAGAGCACACAGGACATAACTAAAGATTCTCAAATTGTTGACTATGCTCAATGGGCTTTTCCTTCTTTCTTTTTTAATGATGTCAGCTAAGAAATCAGTTTTGAAGGTCCCCTGAGTTTAAGTTCGAGTTTGCCACATAACATGACATGACATACTATTATTTGAGAAGCACATGCCAAACTTCACCTTGAATATGTAAGTTAATTGCATAGTTCTTTGGATCTTGGTCTTGAACTAGAATATTTTTTTTAATAACAAGGTGATGTTTTACAAGATTTTCTCATACAACAGCTACATAACTCCTGCAGATCAATTAGTTATTAAGTTTCATACAGTTGACAGGTGTTTTTAATTTTTATTGAAATATATATATAATGTGTACTAAATCATGAAACAATGATTGTCTACAAAAAAGTTATCCAAGGTAAATAATTGTGTTTCTGCATGATCAAACTTTATTCCTTAATGAAGCTGAAGGCCACTTGGATATGGTTCGTTGATACTGCTGAGCTGCAAGAATTACAAAACCTTAAGGTGATTTCCCTTCTATTATTGATGCATTCTAGATCCGTCCATCACAATCACTGTGTAAAATAAACCATTTCATATTGAAAAGTACATTCTCCAGCCTAGGTTTTCAAAAAGTCAGATGAGCCTTTCTATTGTGGTACTTAACTTTCTAGGTGAAGGCACAAATTTCTCTGACAGTGCCCTGATTTTTGTACATGTTGTTTCCAATTCAATAAGTAGAGAATAAATTTGTGTAATACTCCAGCTATATTAATGGCTTTTATATAAAAAAATTCTTAAAGTTTAAAGGGCCAATATTGTTTTGGACTAGAATTCAAAATAGTCTTGAGAGTTTGTGGAGGTACAGAATAACAGAGTTATTCAGGAAGGGAGCTTGGACATCTTCTAGCCCAACTATCTGCTCAAGCAAGAGACCTATATCATTCCATAAAAATGGCTGTCCAATTTCTTCTTAAAAATTTCCAGTGAATAGACCACCCACAACTTCTGAGGCAAGCCTTTCCACTGATTGCTCTCACCGGCAGGAAATTCCTCCTTAATTCTAGGTTGGATCTCTCTTTGCTGAGCTTCCACCTATTACATCTTGTCTTGTTCTCAGGTTGAGTCCCCTCCTCTGAGACAGCCCCTCAAATATTGGAAGACTGCTTTTGTCCTTCTCTTCATTAGACGACACATTTCCAGTTCCCACAATCATTCATCATATGGTTTAGCTTCTGGTCCCCTAAGCATCTTTGCTGCTCTTCTCTGCCCTCTTTCTAGAATCTCAACATATTTTTTGTATCATAGTGACTAAAACCAGACACAATATTAAGTGTCGTCTTAACAATAAGGCATAAAGCAGGACTAATGCTTCACGTGATCTTGATGCCATCCCTTTGTATAAATATGGTATCTGTCATATATATATCAAGGTCATATATATCAAGCTACCACACAATCTTGAGGAAAAGATGTGGCTGCTTTAAAGGGTCATGGACATTCATGTTTTCGTGTGCTCTGAATCTTTTGGAATCACATCTGAAGGGGCACAAAGCCCTATCATTCTTTTTTAAAAGTGCTTCAGAGCACATTAGGAATTTCAGCAACCTCTCCCTGATTTGATTTTCTGTTTGTTTAGCTGCCTATAAGAATAGGCTTGACCAGTTTAGGTATTAGGTAAGAGTCAAGCCATTTGCTTCTTGGTTCAGAAATCCTCATACAAGGACATGCTCCTAATCCTCCATTCTAGGGAGTTCATAATATCTTATAGAGTTTTTGTTACAAGAATTGTAGCTGTAATTAATGTTTTCAAAACTGGTCCTTGTTCACGAAAAGAGAGGAAGACAGGGAGGGAGAGAGAAGAAAATAAAGTATTAAAATAAAGCACTATTCTACTTCAATCCATGTCTTATTTTCTAGCAACAGCTAAAATATAAATATTGCCTGAACCATAAAAGTTGTCATATTCTAAGAAATCCTACATCAAAACTCCCCCCCTAATATTATTTTAATGAACTTAAGTAGTCATCCTTCAAGTTTGGCACAACTAAACCATTATAGAAATGATATGTTATGAAGTGACCTCCCTGGAGGAAAATGCTTGTGTCTTGTGAAGATCTGAAGACAGAATTGGTGCTAATCATATCATGCTGCTTAACATATGAAAGAAATGTAAAAGAGTACTTTTTTTGTGATTCCACAGCAGCAAAGAGGTAGGGAATTTGATAGAAGGAGCAGGTTTGTTTAAATTGCTGAAGCACCTGGAACAGATGACCTTGAAAAACTACAATTTCTATTAGAGATACTCCTGGTTGCATCTGTAGTCTTCTTTGAAAATTCAAAGTACAAACATTTTATTCAAAACCTTAGACATTGTAATAGCTCAGAAGAACAATGACAGCCATGTGTCCTTGTAGCAATGTTCCTCTTGGAGAGATGAATGGCGAGCTCAATTGCTTTACTATAATTTCTCTATTTCCATGCTTCATTTCCTTCATGTAGCTGAGACTGAGGAAAAAAACAGCATGATCCCAAGCATTTAACACCACAATGCATATAACAAACCTGAATGTAAGTGGAGATCAGAACTCCAAAAGGAACATACCTCTACATGTCAACATTTTATTTTTTAAAAAATAAAAAAAGGTTCTCCTGTATGAATCAGAAGACATAATATTAATATTAATAATAATCAATATATAGACAGCAACTTTCCCCCCAAACCTACATAGGCATCACAAAAGTGTGAGAATCACTTTCCATGTTTTCAACTGACATTTCCTGCAAACAATTGTAGTAAGGCAATGGCATATTTTGCAGATTTTTAGAACAGGAACTGCAGTCTATTTTCAGGATTACCCAGATATGTACAGATTTTTTTTGGACTTAGTAGCCTTTTAAACAAATAGAAGTCACTGTGTTGGATTGTTCTGAGCCAGCAACTTGCATGCAATACTGCAAATGAAAGATGAAACCTTGCATTAATAGTATACAATATATTGTAATACTATTTTAAATGGTAAATGAACTTGTTCCCCTTTCCTCCACTAAGCAGAGACTCTGAAGTCTCAACCCAGCAAAACTCAGAAGGCATCTACAGGGTATCATTGGCTCATTGAGGTCACAGTGCACAGTGCTCTTAGAGGTTAATTGCCTTTGCAGGTATATGAGATATGTGGGTTGCTATCTGTTTGTATATGGCCAAGCATCTTAATTTTACCAAAAATGCCATTTGATGCTCACTATTTGTTGTTCAGTGAGTTCCTTGGGCAATTTTCTAATGAAGATAAGCTTCACCAAGTCAAAGAAAAAGAAAAGGAAAAGCAAAAAAAAACCCAAGTTTAAAAAAAGATGGAGAAATATTTACAAATTTTTCTTAGTCCAGATATTGAGTTTCTCTTTCCGTTTTCCTTTAGTGCATTGTCTTAAAAAAGTTCAAAGGCTATGAATACAAATTTTCTGGTCCAGTTCCATACATATCTGCAAGCCGTTTGAAACGAGGCCCCCAGTCACTGAGGTAATCATAATTCTGATCAGAGTTTGAACTGACCGAATCTAATGAGCTGAGTGACTCAGCCACTGAACCATTTCCCTCAAATGCATATGTCTGCAGGGAATCATATGGTGGAGCGCAGGGATCCACATCAGCTTCTTTTAGCCTTTCCCAAATAAATTCCCGAAAAATAACATTATCAGGGATGCTTTTAAAAGATGGTCTGCTCAAGAACTGGATCTCTGGAGTCACATCCCTCCTGATCTTGGTATCACGAATGACGTTGAGGTTCCTTAGAGCAGCCATGTCAAATGCCTCGGTGTCCTCCTCTCCACCTCCTTCATCATCATATCGGACTATATTTTCCCTGATATCTCTCTCTTCATCTAAAACAAGAGGCTCTTTTTTCCGTCGCCTCATTGTAACAATCAGCAGGACAAGCACTGCAATGGAAAAAGTAAAGCTTTAAGCAAACTTGAACCAAATTAACCCCCAATTCCTTACATTCCCTGTTCAGAGTAAAACTATTCATAAATTATGCAAGATAAACAGGCTTCAATAAGGTGTGTTTGAGATTCTTCTTAGGAAAAAAAAATAATTCCTTAAGGTGGCTTTAAATGCTTTAACATAATATTATGTAATTGATTAAAGAATTTATTACTATGTTCATTCTGATTTAATGTCATCATATGAATTGTTTATTTGGTACAGATTGCTAAAACATATGTTTTAAAGCAAATTCAAGTAGAAAATTACAGCCTCTCAGCCATTAAATATAGAAACCTTTTTCTGAACTCTTAATTGCCTGACCGATAAAAGTGTGTTCATAAACTCTCTTTGTGCACTTTAACTGTCAGGATTTGGAAAGTAAATTCCATTAATGAAGTGTATGAGTACAGATTATTGATAAAGTATCTGATCCTTGATTGGAAAATTCAGAGTTGTTAAATAATAGCTAGCACAAATTGTGGTTCTTTCATTAAAAGCATTATAACACAGAACACTTTGCTTTAACATGCAAAATACTTATCACTGTTCTATTACTTTTTTTTTTGCAATAAGAAACCATAGATATGTTGATATTTACTGGCCCAGATCACTTGCCTGGGTAACAATGTTTTTTGACATTTCTAATATTGAAGATAATTTCTTGGTGGCTTTAAAAATAGGACATTCACAGAATTACCAAAAAGACTTACTTAATCTGTATATACCCATTTAATCATTTGTAGATAAGATTAAGAATCAACAAGAATCAACAAAAACACAATTAAATCGTATCATTCGAATCTCAAGTGCCTATATACAAATGCACAAAGTCTTGGGGAACAAACAGGGTGAACTTGAACTACGAATACATGAAGGTAAATATGATATAGTTGGAATAACAGAAACTTTTGGTGGGGATGAAACCATGACTGAAACATACTGGTAGAAAGATACAAACTATTATAAAAAAAACAGACCCCATAAAAGAGGAGGTGGAGTTGCATTGTATGTAAAGGACCACTATATTGCTACAGAAATGCATGACACCAAAGATGAAAACCTCCTAGAATGCATATGGATCAATACAAAAGATAAAAGAATGACATGGCCATAGGTGTATATTATAGGCCACCCAATCAAGCAAAAAAAATAAATAAAAAATAAATAGATGTCCTTTTGACAGCCAACTGACAAACATATGCAGGAAACACACACAAATAGTAATGGGAGACTTCAATTATCCCTGATATCAATTGGAAAACTGACTCTGCACCAAGTGAGAAATCAAATAAGTTTCCTAACCCAAACCAGCTGACAACTTGTTGTCCAAAAGGTAGAGGGTGAAACTAGAGGACAGCCATACTGGACTTAATTCAATAAACAGAGAAGAAGTGATAGAGGGGAGTTGAAATTGCAGGAACCTTGGGTGAGAGTGACCATGTCATACTAGAATTCAACATAAAACAAACACAAGCAAGAGAACATAATGACACCAAGAGTCTTGGATTTTAAAAGAGCTGATTTCAATAAACTCAGAGAGAACTTGGATAAGATTCCATGGATGAAAGTCCTAAAGTGGAAAACAACTCAAGTATCAAAAAGTATCTAAAAAGTGTGATCATAGAAGCCCAGACCAGCACAATACCACTGAGAAAGAAAAACAAGAAATCCAAGAGGAAACCAGCGCATGGCTGCACAAAGATTTCTCTGGCAAATTGAAAGAGAAAAGGACAAGTACAAGAAATGAAAAGAAGGACAACAACTAAAGGCCCTGTCACATCGGCCGACAGATGCAAAATGTATGTAAAAAGGAACAGCGGACGAGAGAATATTCCATCCGTTGTTTACCGCTCTCAAAAGAGCCCCAAATTTGCAATAAAAGAGCGGACAGCAACGGAAAGGAACAGACGGGAGGGAGGATGCAGCCAGGATGTTAAGCAGATGCTCAATGGAAGCCTAGCGGATGGAAGCGGATGGAAGTGGATGGCACATCCGCGGGGCTTCCGGGGGAGCACAGCGAAGCGGACGCACAGCGGATGACGCGGATGCATCACGGATGCCTAGCGCATGCCTAGCAGATGCCTAGGGATGCCAAGTGGTCACTGCGCATGTGGGGAGGACATGCATGTGGGCATTGGCATCAGCCCTGCAGATATAAAAGGATGCAGCTCGCAAGCAGGTCACCATTCAGAGGAAAGACCTGCTGCCAGACACATCTCCAGCCAACAACCATGGGGAAAAGAGGAAGCCTGTGCCTACTCCTGCCAGCCCTGGCAAGAAGGACAGGGCCACCATCCCATCCCCTGGCGCTGACTCTGCTTCTGTGGGGCTTCTGCTGCTGGGGCTGACTCTGCTGGTGCTGGGGCTTCTGCTGGGCTGACTCTTGGTGCTGGGACTTCTGCTGGTGCTGTTCCTGGTGCTGTGCTTCTGCTGCTGGTGCTGCTCCTGGTGCTGGTGTTCTGCTGTGTGCTACTCTGCTGGTGCTGCTCCTGTGCTGGTGCTTCTGCTGGTGCTTACTTGCTGGTGCTGCTTCTGGTGCTGGTGCTTCTGTGGTGCTTACTCTGCTGGTGCTGCTTCTGGTGCTGGTGCTTCTGCTGGTGCTTACTCTGCTTGTGCTGCTCCTGGTGCTTCTGCTGGTGCTTACTCTGTTGGTGCTTCTCCTGGTCCTGCTGGTGCTCTGGTCCTGCTGGTGTTGCTGGTCCTGTGGTGCTTCTGGTGGCTGCTTTTGTTGCTGGTGCAGTTGCTGTTGCTGCTGGTGCTGATGTGGTGGACCAGCCCCTAGAACCTCAAAGCCCTACTGATGAGGGCCCAGAAGGCCCTGCAGAGGGACGAAGAGGCAATCGCAAGATAGGGAGAGGAGACAGTACTCCATCGAAGAGAACATGGGATGAGGTGCTCGAATGGCTGAGGAGAAACAAGTACCTCTGTGGAAGGGACACAGGCTCTTATCGAGACACCAAGCGGAAGCAGGCGGCTTGGAGAGAGAAGGCGGAGAGCCTGGGCTACACTTCGGCGGTCCTCCTCGTGTAGTGGAAGAACATGCACACCTGTACGGGAAGCTGCATCTCAAGAAGTCTGGCCAGGCAGCGGTCAAGCTCACCGACCAGGAGACCTACATGTGGCCAAGTGCAGCTTCTTGGAGGGTGAGGTCCGCCATCGAGGAGCAGCCCCTCTCATAACCCTCGCTCTCAGGAGCCCACAGAGAGCCAGTCCTCTTTTGGCCAAGAGTCAGCTCCTGTGTCCAGGCAGGTATCTGTGGAGTGCCCCACGATGGAGACCCCCCCAATAGGTGCACTCCCCGTGGTGGAGCGCGTGGAGTACCCCCTGACGCAGGGGAGCAAGGAGAGGCCGCTGCCACCAGAGACCAACCCACCTCCACCCCAGCTCCACCTCCACAGAAAGCAGGCAGAGAGGCAGAACGGAGGGACAAGCCACACTGTCCTGCTGGAGATCAGGGACACCATCAAAAGCAGCGTAGATCTACTCTCTCAGCTGGTACACACCAACATATCATCCTCTAACAGAAAGCCCTTCTCACCTATGTGACCCAGACCCTCATGAACATGTCGAATCACAGTACCAGGTGATCAAGGAGAGGATCACAGGTCTTCTGCACAACCCTCCAGGCCCAGCTGAACCTGCTCTGACCCAGTCCAGATCTGCTCCTCCAACCCAGGTGATGTCACAGGCCTTCCAAGGCTTTCCACAGGCCCTCACCTACCAAGGCTACAGCACCAGGAGTTCCAGCAGCACAGGCAGCCCTTCCCAGTCCAGGCACAGGTTCATCGCATGCCAGCGATGCAACCGACGCCACAGATGCCGCTGACACCACAGATGCTACCGACGCCACAGATGCCACCGACGCTCACTTCACTCACTGCAGAGCAGACAGCCCCACTACACTCCTCCTTCCTCCACATCAAAGCCAAAACTGGCCTGAGAACATCGGTCATCGGTCTTGGACTGACACCCCATATCATGAGTAAGGGGTTCTCAACATCACAGGACTGAGCCAGCTCTCTAGAGCATTCCTCCACACACCATCCCTGTTCTCCTCTGGGGCCAGGCACCCCAATGGCACCTCAGACCAGCACTCAAGCAGCAGCCACCTCCACAGCACCTGAAACCTTCACCCTGAGACTATGGGCACGCCTCAGAGTGACTGAGAAGAGTGCCAGAGACTGGTGTGACTTTACTTGGTCATTTTGCTTTTACAGTTTGTTATTAATAAAGTTTATCTTTGCTTCACACACTTGGTTCAGCTCTTTTTGTAAATAAAGTCTTGGTGGAAACTTTAGAAATGGTTTAAGCCTTTGCATGCTTGTGGGATGGGTAAGGATAGCAGTGGGATGGGCAGGGATACCTGTGTGGATGGTAATAGCTGTGGGATGGGTTAGGATAGCAGTGGGATGGGCAGGGATACCTGTGGGATGGGTAATAGCTGTGGGATCCGGGTTAGGATAGCAGTGGATGGGCAGGGATACCTGTGGGATGGGTAATAGCTGTGGGATAGATAAACCTCCAGTGCAAGCATAGTGGGACTGTATGGTCCACCCTCCCAGGTGCCACACCTATGGCCCTTTATTATCAATAACAATGTAATCATTCATCAATACATTTCAACATAAACACAACTCTTTATTAAATGCCCTGTTCATTGTAGGGCCACTCAACATACATGGCACAATCTCATCAGTGTGAAGACAGGCTGAAGGAAGCATCCATTAAGCATCTACACATCCTGTCTTGCCACTCCACTGCTCCAGGTGGGAGTTGACCAGTGTTTCAGGAGGTTGCGCTGCTTCTTCCCTTCATGTGAAGCTCTGTTGGGGCCTTGCACATCCACAGTATCTATTCAGGTTTCGCCCTTGGCTCCATTCACCAGGCTCCATGTCCCCATTGCCTTGTTCTGGTCCACAAGCCTGTTCTGCAACACTGAGTAGCGGGTACGCATGAGATTGTGCAGTATGCAGCAAGCTTCCACAATGTTCCTCATGGTCTCTGGGCGATGCTGCCTGGTGGTGGACAAATACTTGGAACCTGTTGGCCAGGATGCCAAAGGCATTCTCCACCACACATCTTGCCCTGGACAGCCTGTAGTTGAAGATCGTCTCTTCACAGATGAGGCATCTGGAAGTGTAGGTCTTCATGAGGTAGGTTCTGAGAGGAAGGCGTCATCCCCCACGATGAAGTAGGGCACATCTTGTGTGTCTTTGGGCAGGGGGTCTGGATCTGGAAGCCCATGATGAGGTTGCATTCCAGCCCCTCCTTGAGGTGACTGGCGTTGTATACCTGGGCATTGAAGATGACCCGTTGCCCAGAAGCATCGATATGTACATGAACTTGTAGTCAGCATCGACCATGGTGAAGAGGATGATGCTGAAGAAGCCCTTGTAGTTGTGATAAGTGGACCCTGAGTTGGCTGGAGCTTTGCAGGCCATGTGCTTCCCATCTATGGCTCCAACGGTGTGGGGAAGTTCCACTTCTGATACCACCTGCTCTGCAACTTTCTTCCAGCCTTCTTCAGTGGAGGGGCACTGGAGGAGCTCCTCCACATATTCTTTTGATGATGGCCTGCACCCTTCTCTGACCACAATGCTGATGGTGTTGTGTGGCACCCTCCAGAGTACTGCATGTTCCTGTACGTGGTCCTGGAAGCCAGGTGGCACGGAGTCAGTGCCACCTTCAGCCCAGGGTCCAGGCTGGGCCGGAAGTGGTGTTTGCCTTGGTCAACCTCGGTCTCAGCCGCTCCACAACTTCGTCAAACATGGCTGGTGATCCTCATGAAGTTCTGGAATGCATGAGGGTCTTCATCCCTCAGCTCCACCATCAGCTTGTTATACAGTCCGTACTAGGCTCTTCTTTCAAATCCATCTTCGGACCCACACACTTCTTGGACGCCTCCTTTTCTTCGTAAAACAGGTGAAAGATCCTGTAGAGGGCTTCGCACTGTTGTAGAACGATGGCGGCTACCCAAAGGAGTGTGCGACGATCCATGGTGGAGATGACTGGATGCTGTGGAGGAGCAAGAGCAAAGTGAAGGCTGAAGAGGTCTGCACAGCAGGGCTGCTGACTGAAATGAGATCCAGTGTGATTTCTCCCCCTTTTTATGGGAAATATCATTTTTCCGTAGGTGTCCTTCTGCATCCTCTAGACATCCTGCAGACATCCTAAATATCCAAGATACGTTCCTATACGAACGTTTTTTCCGTTTTAATGCTTTATATGCGAGCTGCATCCGCTTTAATCCTTTCTACGTCCATGCTACTAACGCTGCTTGTCTGTTCCGCGTCCATTTCACTTCCTCCTCTGTCCGTTTTCCGCTGGAGCGGATGTGAATTGCATGGATGCACAGCGGATGCCTAGCAGATATAGCGGATGCATAACGGATGACGACGGACGTATAACGGATGTTCCCCATATGCTAGCGGATGTATTACGGACGCGTTGGATACTTTATCCACTCAAAACATTTGTGCAACTCAAAACTTTTTGAGTGGGATGGAATCTCAGTCGACAGATGCTGGACGGATAGGAGTGATGAAACGGACGCAGTGAGTACAGAACAGATGTATCGTTTAACCAATGGATGGCAAGTGTTTTCTCTCGTTTACATCCTCTTTCCATTCGTTGGGCTGTGTGACATGGGCTTAAGGCAGAATATCAGCAGATAGCCAGAATTCTGCAAAAACGAAGTCAGGATAGCAAAGGTTAAGAACGAACAAAGACTTGCAACAAAAGTCAGAGATAAAAAAAGTTTTGTTCCAACATATAAATAACAAGAAAAAAATCAAGGAAACAGCGAGTCTACTAAAGGAAGAATATGGAAAGGAAATAATAGGCAGCAGAGAGAAAGCAGACTGCTTAACTCAGTCAGTCTTCATGCAAAAAAAAAAAAAAAACTATAGCTCAACCCACCAAAAACATAACTGCAAAAGACAGAGCAGAAATAAAAGTTAAAATAAGTTAAAATAACAAAAAAAAAAATATAGTGAGAGAGCACCTCTCTGATCTTGATGAAAACAAATCCTGGGGTCTGATGGAATTACATCCAGAGTTTTAAAGGAGCTGGCAGAGGTCATCTCAGAACCACTGAGCCATATCTTTCAAAAATCCTGGAGCACGAGGGAATTACCAGAGGATTGGAAAAGAGCTGATGTTGTTCACATCTTCAAAAAAGGGAAAAAAAAACAGACCCAGGAAACTATAAGCCAATCAGCCTAACATCAATACCCAGAAGATACTGGAAAAGTTTTTTTAAAAAAAACAGATCTGTCAACAATCTATAAACAAGTAAAGTTATAACTTACAATCAGCATGGGTTTGTTAAAGAATAGATCATGCCAAACAAATCTTATTTCATTCTTCAACACAGTGGACTAAATTAGGAGACCAGCAAAAATACTTGTGGACATAATATATTTAGATTTCAGCAAGGCACTCGACAAAGTAGACCACAAAAAAGTAGACTACTTTCTTAGTAAGCTAGAAAATAGTGGATAGATAGCACCACTACTAGATGGACTCGCAATTGGCTGGCAAACCATACACAACAAGTAGTCCTTAATGGTCTAAGTCTATATGGAGGGAAGTAAGCAGTGGGGTGCCACAAGGTTCCGTCTTAGGCCCAGTACTCTTCAATATCTTAATTAATGACTTAGATGATGGAATAGAAGGGGAACTTACCCAAATTTGCAGATGATACTAAGCTGATAGGAATAGCTAACACCCAAGAAGATAGGCTCAAGATCCAGATGGATCTTGACAACTAGAACACTGGGCCATTCTAAACAAAATGAAATTCAAATGTAGAGAAAAGTAAAGTCCTTACACTTAGCAAGAAAAACTAAAAGTACACATATAGATTGGGTGAAACCGCTCAATAGCAGTAACTGTGAGAGGGATCTTGGAGTCTTAATGGACAACCTGCTAAAATATGAACCAGCAGTAGCCAAAAAAGCAAATGCAGTCCTAAATTGTATTAACAGAGGGATACAATCAAGATCAGGGAAGTACTGATACCACTCTATTAAGCCTTAATAAGACCACACCTAGAGTAGGTCCTGATCCAGTTTTGGTCACCACATTATAAAAAAGATGTTGAGACTCTAGAAAAAGTACAGAGAAGAGCAACCAGATGATTAGGGGACTGGAGGCTAAAACATATGAAGAAAGGTTACAGAAAATGGGCTTGGCTAGTCTATGAAGGAGAAGGACCAGGGGAGACATGGACAGTGGGCTTCAATATTTGAGGGGCTGCCACAGGGAGGAAGGGGTCAAGTTATTTTCTAAAGCAACCTGTAGGCCAGACAAGAATAATGGATGGAAACTGAACAAGGAGAGATTTAACCTGAAAAATAAGGAGAAACTTTCTGACAGTGAATGAAACAGCTTGCCCTCGGAAGTTGTGGGAGCGTCATCACTTGAGACTTCAAGAAGGGATTGGATTGCCATTTGTCAGAAATGGTTGTAGGGTCTCCTGCTTGGGTGGGGATTGGACTAGATGACCTACAAGGTCCCTTCCAACTCTGATTATCTGGTATCTGAATTTCAAATTATACACACATTTATCTTTATGGATGACTTTCATTAAAAATATAATTATACCATTCTGCAGAATAAAAAACAAAACACTACATTATGTATTTGTATTAATTAAATATTCCTAAATACAATCAACATATTAAGGAAATCCATGATAATCCAAATTGCACTGGGTTCTTTTTAATAATGATCTCTTCTGCTTTTGCAATAATCATTATCACAATGTAAAATAGTGGCTGTTAATGTACAGTAGGTTCAAGCAGTTGAAAAATCTTAATGTCTATACTATAATTACTATACTAAATATATTTTTTCCATTAAAGAATATTTCAATGGCTGTACAGAAAGAAAAGAAATCTGTAATAAAACAAAGACATTAACTGGCGTGTATTTTCCATATGAGTTGGAAAATAAAAGGTTACAGTAGCGATTCATGGAGTAACTACTGTATATATCATCCTGGAGAAGACTGGGTAAGATTCCAATCAGCCTTTATGTTTTATAAAGTAAAAAATGAAAAAAATAATATACAGTATATATAACTTATTTCAAATCTATCCCCCAAATGGATGCTGCTAGGCTTTTCTTTCTTTCTTTTAAAATTATTTTTGACTATTCTAAGTTACTAACTATGCCATGTAGCAAGCAGTTAATCTGTTCATTACGCCAGTAAAAATGTGTTTTCACACTGTGACATGTTCAGCAGACTTTATCTGGGGAGTTAAATACCTGCTAATAAGTGCAAAATATATGAAACTTAGTAGATTTATCTGCTGAGAGGTACAATAAAAAGCAAGATAAAAAGAATGTTTTATGAAGTTTGCCTTGCACAGCTCATGATTGCTTGAAGCCAACCCCTCCCAAAAGTCCTTTGAAATGTTAAATAATTTAGCATATAAATGGTTTTAAGAGAATATTAATTTCTAATAACTTCAACTGCTTTTGCACAATAATTTTTACCTCAATCTGAATAAAAGCTGTATCAACAACCATGCAAAATCCATGGCAATGTCTGAAAAACTGGTCAGTTTTGTTTCCAATGCACTAATTGTTGTATTTCAATGGGAACTATTATAGAACAGAGTTATAAAATTAACAATGATGACATGTTTGGGGGAAAAAACAGTATCAGCCAACACTAGTTTTAAAATAAGACACAGCTATTTTAGAGGGTTTTTTTTTTTAGAAGAAAGGCAACAAAGAGGTACTTTAAAGGCTAACAATTACATTAATCTTTCTTTCTCACCTCTACATTCTTGCTAGGGAATTGTGTAAAAATAAACATGTAAGCTTTTATAATAATATGGTATTCTTATTAGTATTAGGCTAAACAAATAATGAAATTCACAGACAGAATTGTTCATCACTTTTATTGTACATTTTTTTTTAGGCTTAAGAACATAATATTCCAAATTTGTTTTTGGCTAATGTAACAAATTATTTGAGACCTGTCTTCACCAAAACAAAGATAACAGAGGAAAAGGAAGAAGGACTCTAAAGGATAAATATATGTTATAAACTACTGTATCTCCAGCTTTTATTTACCTGAGCTTAAGGGTAAAAGAGTTTTCTTGAATGGATACTCACTTATTCCTGAAATATTATTTTATGCCAATAGAAGAGAATATCTATAGTTCAGGTTTGAACTGTGGAGTTCCTGGTGTTCTTTGAACTTGGTTATTTCCAGAGGTGGGATTCTACCAGTTCGTACCTATTCGCTAGAACCAGTTGTCAACATTCTAATCAATTCAGAGAACCGGTTGTTAGAAGAAATTACTGGCTTAATCCCGTAAGGAAGGCAGGAAGGAAACATTCTGGTGTTGCTAACAGAAACTGCCTCTCCATTAACTCATTACATTCTTGGCAGGACTAAACTTCCTGTCTCAGGAACATCTCTGGAGTTTTTTCCCCCTGCTTTGCTGGTCCTTTGCTCGTGTAGAGTGACCATTCAAAGTTACAATGGCACTGAAAAAAGTGATTTATGACCATTTTTCACACTTATGACTGTTGCAGCATCCCCACAGTCATGAGAGGCCAGGTGAGGAGATGTGTGACTTGATGTGAGTGATATTGAGTTGGCCACACCCAGCCAATAACATGACCACCAAGCCATATCCACCCGGTCATTTGACCACCAAGCCATGCCCACCAACTAAGCCATGCCCACAGAACCGATTGTTAAAAAATTTGAATCCCACCCCTGGTTGTTTCCTTATAGGCATTTCATTACCCAATTATTATTTGATTCTCCTAAAGCCCATGTCACACTGTACCAAGGGATGCAAAGAGGACGTAAAATGGAAAGAAACACTTGCCATCTGTTGGTTAACGCGATACATCCATTCTGTACTCACTGCGTGCGTGATTCATACGTTCTATCCGTCCAGCATCCGTCTACTGAGATTTC
>BHFT01004773.1:0-20869 GCA_004320025.1 Laticauda laticaudata
GTTTTTTATGTTTTGTGTTTTGTTTGTATATGTTTGTTTGTTAAAAATTAATAAAATTCTTTATTAAAAAACAAAACAAAACAGGTAAATTGCAAAGCTGAGAAATAACAATATCACCAAAATCTATATTCACCTGGGAGTTATCGGCTATATTTCAAAACAGGACTAAATTCCCAAATGTAAATTTTCAAATTATCACTGCAATGTATAATTCCATAAGCAGTGGTGGGATTCAAATAATTTAACAACCAGTTCTCTGCCCTAATGGTTTCTATAGGATTTCTATAGGATACTATATATATTTCCAAAATGCTTGGCATATTATAAGTTTATCTTATTATTTTCATGCTCAATTCTCTGAAGCCCCTTCCTGGTGTTATTTTTGTTATATTTGCACACAGGAGGGGAAACTGAGTCTGACAGAAGAAATAATGTAGTGAAAAAGAAAAAAGATGGAAAGATGGAAAAAAACCCACCATGGATGGAAATGTTGAAATTGCTGAGATGGCCAAACTGTCTTCTTTAATTACAGAAATATCATAATTGACATTTATCAATGGCTGAAAGCCCTTACTTGACATTTTTTGCATAAAAAAGAAAATGATTTTGTGACTTATGGTTTTGGCCGTTAGAAAGAATAGGCTATAGAAAGAAGGGAATTATAATATAATCTTAATGAGAGAGGTTTGACTAGAATTGTGTGTGTAATTGCTGAGAGGAGGAGCAGAAGACACACAAACACACAACCATACAAAAACTTTCTATTCTTTTCTGTTCTTGTTTATTTCCTTTTTTCTTTGTTTTTCTTTGTTTTTCTTCTATTCTTTCTTTTTTTTTTCTTTTTAGTTTAGTTTAATAAAACTTTTTAAAAACTTTTTGCATAGAGAAGGATGGAGATGTCCTTAAAAAAGCATGCAACAGCCATTATGTAAACATCAAATTGCACTCAGGAGAGAGTAAGAGAGAAACTCAAGATCAAACCACCTTGAATCTCTTTGATATCAGAAGGAATAAGAGGAACAAAGAGAATCTCTCTTAATTTTAAGAGTCTAAGTTATTTACTAATAACTTCTGTTTTACCAATAGAATGCCTATATTTTATTATTAAATAACAATATTCCCTATGTAAAGTTTTCAGTAACATTTTCCATAAAAACATACTAGGGGTATTTGAATAAACTTAATAAATTTGCATTTTATGAGGGGGAAAAGGGGGAATATTTTGTTATTTTGATAATAAAAAAGGGAGTCTGTGTATGTCTTCCTACAAAGGAAGCTAAAAATATATCAAAGCTTGAGATTTAATAGGCCTTTGATCATCTCTGGAGCCTCAAGAAATGCTTGAATAATATAAACACCAACTCCAAATAGAAATTCATTTACCAAATTATAACAATTTAGTATATCATATTGGATACACTTATAAAAGAAATACATTGGATACTGAAGTTAGATCAAATCCAGAAATGTAAATTTATGCATAATTTTCAGAAACTGGAGATGAAGAAAAACTTCAAATAAATATGAAAACAGTTTAAATTGGCAATAAGCAAATAAGCAAAAGGTTGTGGTGATGTTTTCTAATTTTACTCTGAAGTAAAGTTCTCTTCTCTAAACTGAAGTAAGTTCTCTTCAGGGAACTTAAGTAGTACTTTAATCCCAATATACTCAGATTCAACTCACAAATATATGTAGAAGATTACAGACTACAAACTACTATTTACTTCAGTTATTTGGTTGGTTGATAGATATTTATGACTTTCTATTTTAGGACTCAGAGAGACTGGCCCAATTGGTTTCTGTGCCCACATGAGGATAAGAATCTGGAAGTTCCCATTTCTAGTTGCCTTAGCGTAGTGGTGGGATTCAAAAAAAATTATTACCAGTTCTGTATGCCTGAAGGATACTGTAAAATCTCAATTCCCTCCCCACTCCTGGAGGAAGGTTACTGCAAAATCCCCATTCCCTCCCCACTCCACTAACCTGCTTTCCAGCTCCGTTCTCCTGTGTAGACCCAGCCAAAAGAAGACCCACCCGATCAACTGGTACTTGGGAGAGAGAGAATAGATGGGGGCAGGCAGGGCCAGTCAGAGGTAGTATTTGCCAGTTCTCTGAACTACTCAAAATTTCTGCTACTGGTTCTCCAGAACTGGTCAGAACCTGCTGAATACCACCTCTGCCTCAGCCACTACAACACATTTGATGCTTACTCATCTTTTCTTTGCATGAAATATAAAATATAATGATAATACAATACAATATGATAAAACAGTTTAAATATATTCTTCAAGGTAATGAAGGAAACTGTTACTGCATATTACTACATTATTATAATTGCTATCAGAAGAACTGCATTCCTAAACTAATCATAATAAGCTCTAGGAAAGCTTAGAGAAATATTGGATCTTATACTTGCACACAGATATCAACTCCATCATTAGATACAATAATACATGTCGTCCTCGACTTACAACTAGTCACTTAATGACAGTTTGAAATTATGATGGAATCCCCTGCAAAGTACTTACATCCCATTTCTGTTCTCTTGGCCAGCAACCACCCTGCATTTATGGTTGTTTGCAGCATCCCAATCATGTAACACTGATTTTTGATATTTTTTCCTAAAAACTAGAGTTTACTTTCAATGGTCGCTCTGACTAAACTCCAGAGATCCTGTGTGGAGATTTGACAGAGCGCCAGAAGGACAACTGTAACTGCAGCCCTTCACCAGTCTGGGCTTTATGGCAGAGTGACTAGATGGAAGCCTCTCTCAGTGCAAAATACATGGAAGTCTGCTTGGAATTTGCAAAAAAACACATGAAGAACTCTCAGACTGTGGGGAACAAGATTCTCTGGTCTGATGAAACCAAGATTGAACTGTTTGGCCTCAATTCTAAATATTATATCTGGAGGAAACCAGGCACCACTCATTACCTGCCCAATATCATCCCAACTTTGAAGCATGGTACCATGTTTCTCCAACAATACGCCCCCCCAATAGGAAAGCTCAGTGTGTTTTATAGGCTTGAGGTGAAATTAAACCCCTCCTCCCAAAATTTAGGCCTATTTTAAAACATGCGTTCCCCACCATTTCTCACATCGCTTGAACTATATGAGGTGAAGAGAAATGGGGGGGGGGGAAAGGGAGGGAAGGGAAACTTGCCTTTAGGAGTCCCCACAAGTAGCCTTGGCTGGAGCACCCCATGGGCAGACTCACCTCTATTGGCTGATGGAAGCACCCTGTGAGAAAAATCGCCTTGCCATGAGGCCGCTTCTATTGACAGATAGAAGCTTCCCAAGGGCAGAGTTACCAGCTGCTTTTATTGACTGATAGAAGTGACTTCGTGGCAAGGCGTTCCTAGGAGAACGCCCTAGGAGTCCTAGGAGTGCCTTGCGGGACGCTCCTAACAGAAGTGCCCCATGGCTAGCCATGCCTTACCATGAGGCCACTTCTATCGGCCAATAGAAGTGCCCCAAGGGCAGAGTCACCAGCTGCTTCTATCGGCTGATAGAAAAGGCCTTGTGGAGTGCCCCACAAGCAGCCTCGCCTTGCCACGAGATTGCTTCTATCGGCTGATAGAAGAGGCCTCATGGAGAGCCCCACAGACAGCCACACCTTGCCATGAGGCCACTTCTGTTGGCTGATAGAAATGCCCCAGGGACACAGTCACCAGCCGTTTTTATCAGCTGATAGAAGTGGCCTCGTGGCAAGGCATGGCTATGCATCGGGTTCCCAACTGCAAATTCAATTGCATACGTATACCGTTGTCAGAGTAAATATCAGTTGATCTCAAGATTCTCACTGCATTTCTGCTTCTTGAGCAAGCCTCTTCTTTGTTCTCTCAGATAGCCCTATTTCCCCCCACCCCCATTTCCCACTGCAACCACTTGGATGGAATGAGTTGCAGGGGAGTTGCTAAAGAAGCTGATTCCACCTATCACCTGCAATGGGCAGTTCCAGGCCCCTCCGCTTAGGCTTCCAACTAAGGGAACTTGCAGTTTACTCAATTTCTCATCTGGTTTCAAAGGGAGGTCAGGGGAATCTTTGTGGCCCTTGCCATCCACTAGCATCTTCGAGAGGGAAGATATGCTTCGAGGGAAATGCAGAGATTGCTGCCTCTAAAACTATAAGCTAAACAGCCTGCCTTTCTCCTACCTTCTTCTCAAGGTTTTGCTTACAGCCCAGTTGAGTCTGGCTTCAGCTCTCCCTTGTGTGGTTGGTGGGGTATTTTGGCATCTCTTTTTCAGACAGTGCAAGGGCGAGGGTAATCCACAAATAGAATTTTGGCTTCTGCACAGACATTGTAGTGTGTGGCATGGTTTGTGCAAATACGGTACCTTGCCCTGTTCCTATAGTTTGCCCATAGAATAAGATGATACACATCTCTGAAATCCCCTATTCCTAGATATTCCAAGACATTAAAATAACTTAAATATTATAATATTCATAGACAAGAGTCTGAATGTGATATTTTAGGGTTTTTTTCTTTTTAATAAATTTACAAACATTTCTAAAATTCTATTTTCACTTTGTCATTAACAGGTATTGAGTGTAGATTAATGAGGGAAAAAATGCATTTCAACAACTATAGAATCAGGCTGCAGTGTAACAAAATTGAAAAAAGTGAAGGGGATCTGAATACTTTCTGAATGCAGTATAGATTCGGTGTATATATTCTGCATTTTCCAAGTACCTGCTTCTTGTTATATTTGAAGTGTTACAGGTAATTCCAAACCTCTAAATCAATTAGTATTGGATATCTTGATACTTTGCTGTTGTAGTTATAAATTACAGCCACAGTTGTGTGATAAATCCCAGAAAGATGATTTGCAATGAGCTACTGAATTTAATTGGTATATAAATCATGAAACTGATTATAAACTTAGACTGATGTTAACCATAATAAATGATTACACTTTTTTTCACTCATTTTGCTTGTTGAACATAATGCCAGATTAATGATCTTCTGCTAGCCTTTACATTCCAACAATTGTAATCAGATGCCAGTACATTCTGCAATCTCTCAAAGAAAAACTAGTTGTCAAACAGGCCTGAGGAAGCATGTCTATTTCCCCAAAACAGAATTATCCAAAATAATTCAGCTTAATAGCAAGATTAAACATGGCCAAAAGTATCAAAAAGAGAAAAAAGAGAAAAAAATTAAAGTCAAGTCCTACACTTAGGCAAGAAAAACCAAAAGTACACATATAGACTGGGTGAAACCAGGCTCAATAGCACTAATTGTGAGAGGGATCTCGGAGTCTTAGTGGACAACCAACTAAATATGAGCCAGCAGTGTGCAGCAGCTGCCAAAAAAGCTAATGCAATCCTAAATTATATTAACAGAAGGATACAGTCAAGATCAAGGGAAGTACTAATACCACTCTATAACGTACTGCATCCAGTTTTGTTCACCACATTATAAAAAAGATGTTGAGACTCTAGAAAAAGTACAGAGAAGAGCAACCAGGATGATTAGGGGACTGGAGGCTAAAACTTACAATGAACGGTTGCAGGAACTGGGCTTGGCTAGTCTAGTAAAGAGAAGGACCAAGGGAGACATGTTAGCGGTATTCCAATATTTGAGGAGTTGCCACAGAGAGGAAGGGGTTGAGCTATTTTCTAAAGTGCCTATAGGCCAAACAAGGAATAATGGATGGAAACTGAACAAGGAGAGATTTAACCTGGAAATAAGGAAAAACTTTCTGACAGTGAGAACAATCAACCAATGGAACAGCTTGCCCTTGGAAGTTGCGGGAATACCATCACTTGAGACTTTCAAGAAGAGATTAGATTGCCATTTGTCAGAAATGGTGTAGGGTCTCCCGCTTGGGTGGAGGATTGGACTTGATGACCTACAAGGTCCCTTCCAACTCTGATTATCTGATTATCTGTTATTTGTTAAAGCACCATGAGCAAGGACTTTAATATGTGCTACTTTTAAAAGATTAAATTCAGCTTTCTGCATTATGAAAGCCAATGGGAAGCTCAAAAAATTTGCATTGTGAGGAAGATTGAAGATTCTCAGTGGCTATAATTAATCCTAAAGGAATAAAATAAAAATGCTAATCTTGAAACAAAGTGAAGCTGTTACTACAATATAAATTATGTCTACACTCATACTTTTCTTTTCCTAACACCATTTGCAAAATAAACATGTCGTGATGACCCTTACAAATCCTTCCGGTTTGCAGGGCTTCAGCGGCAGGCAGGAATCCGCAATCGTGCACAGTTTCTGCCTGGGCTCACTGCTGGAGCGCCCCGAGCCAGCTGGCTTTGGGGCTAAGCCACCCTGTAGAGGTGGCGAAGATGGGGGAGCTCCAGCAGGGTTGAGGGGAGCTGCATCTCTCCTCCTCAACTGACTAAATTCCCTTTCCCGAAGGCGGTAAGAGCGGCGGTCAGAAATGGCCGTCTCAAAGAAGCACTCAGCCGGAAAAGAAAGTGCAGGAGGAAGTTAAGAAGTGAAAGTTTTGGCTGACCGGGACAACAACAACAAAGCAACACCAAGTATCCTGGAATTTAAATTTTATAAAAAGATACATTGCTCCTAAAGAAGAGTCGGAAGCAGCGAATGAAAGTGAAAAGGGAAAGATTATTTTTTTTCACTCTCCTTCCCTACGTTGACAGCGAAGAAGAGCTGAATGAGAATTGGAAAAAACCGCTTTGGCACAATAGGTAACTAAAACTGGAAGTATAATTTAATGCCAAGGGATAAGAAAGATTTCTGAACACTAAAAAAATATTTTTTGTTTCTAAGAGGGAAGGAGAGGAAAGAATAAGGGCAGGATTTGGAAGGAGGAGTCTGCCTGGAACTTAAAAGAATCAAAAGTTGAATTTAAAAAGACTTTTAAAAAATACAATTTTAACTAGAACTCTGCAAGTAAACAGTAACCCCAGGAAGAGAAAATGAAAAAAGAAGGAAGTGTTAAAAGAAACAGCTTGTGTGTGTACTTTAGACTGTTTGGTGACATTGGAATTTTGGAAATTATATTTGAAGGACTTAAAAACAATTGGGGTGGTTGTTTAAAAAAACCTTTACAATGGCATCACTTCTGGATGAACTGAAAATCGGAATTTAAAAAATATAAAGAAGAGGCACAAGGAGGGGCTCCTTTGGCTCCGTTTTTCAATTTTTTAGAAATGGCGATCTATACCTGTGAGAAACAACAAGAAAACAGATTGCACAACTAGAACAAAGAAGACAAAGAAGAAGCCATCTTCAATGAACAAGTAACTCTATCCAGGGAAGAAAGGGAAAGGGGGGGGGAAGAGAATGGAGAATTTAAGACTAAAAAACAGCCAAAAAAGGGAACAATAATGTAAAAAGTGATATAATGTTGGAAAGCAACAGAAAAGGGAACACAGAAGAAGGAAATGGAGGTGGAAGAGACAACGGGGTAAAAAAGGGGAGGAAAAGAAGAAAGGGAAGAAGGAAGAGAAGTTACAAAGGTTTGGAGCAGATGTAAACGAAACAGGACTTATTCAGAGATAACGGGTGAAAATTTAACTGAAAAAGGGATTCTGTAAAGTTACATAAGATTGTATTGTTATATTTGTATTAGAAATAATGTTGAAAATTGGAATAATAATATGATTAAAAAGTGGGCTAAAATAGCCAGTGTAATTCAGTGGAAAGTTCAATGAAACTCTTGTGAATAAAAAAAAAAAAAGGAAATGAAATAAATGGGAGAATTGAATTAGGAAGGAATGGGAACATTTTAACTACTCAATGTTTAATAAAATATAAGTGAAGTGGGGGGGAAGCAACTATGGAAAGTTTTATAAGTGTTCCCATAGAAGTATACTATTTGAGAAGTAATGTGTAAATGTTTAAGATTTAAATGAATATTAATATTAATGATAGAATTGAATTGTCTGGATTGTCATTTTAATTATATTATATATTTATAATTTTGTTTAATGAGAGAAGATAATAGATAGCTGAAACAGGACAAACAAAGAATATAAGTGCAATGATTTGAATTGAGACGAAATAAATAAAATAAAATTAAGAAAATTAAAAGAGGAGAGAAGCTAGATAGAAAATGTAGAATGGTAACAAGATTATGAATGGTATATAAAAATGAGCATGAACTGGAATTTTACGAAGAGATGTAACCCGGGATCAGGCTGCTTTCAAAAAAGATGTTTTATGTTTTTATGTTCTATGTTTGTTTTTAAAAATCAATAAAATTTTCAAAAAAAAATTCTAATCTCGAAACAAAGTGAAGCTGTTACCACAATATAAATTATGTCTATACAAGTCACTCATACTTTTCTTTTCATAACACCATTTGCAAAATAAACATGTCATGATGATCCTTACAACTTTTAGCTTTCTCAGTAAAGACACACTGCCACAAAAACAAGTATGTAGCAAAGAATCAGAAAATATATTTTTCCTCCATTCATAGAACTAAATGTTTTTAGTTTTTACTCGGACTATATTTTCAGCACCACTAGAAACATTACTTATATGAATGGTTTTTCAAAATCTGTTTTATTTTTGGTTTTTACTTTCCATGTTGCTTTTGTTACTGGTAATGTAACAGTATACATAGTGCACAAATATTATAAACAAATCTATTACAGTTTACAAAAATGCAAAGAATTTACACAGAGTTTGCAAAAGGCTCCATTTCAACTTTCATATCAGTGTCTGAACTTCTTGTGTGAAAGTCCCTTGCAGTATTGGTAGCATCACTACCAATTCGATGTATAAAAGTATTAACTACCACTATTTAGATAAGTTTAGAAAAATTAGATAAATTCAGACAATAGTGCAATATTAGAATAAATCCATCGTATTTTCACATTTGAATCTTCTTTCCATTCCCTGACTAGGGCAAATTAAAATTTAAAAAGTCCTTGTTGTACAAAATAATAGAGATTTACCTGTAAAAAAGGGACAATAATAAATAATTTAAATGTTACGAATTAATGCAAGATTGATTTCTGTTATTCATTCAGCTTCTCAAAACTTTGTCATAATTGTTGTTTAAACCCAAGTGCCCTGACTATAAGATTCTGATTGAAAAAAAATCCTGGAATTTAATGATGCAATCATTTTGCATCTCTGTGTTGATGCTAAATTGGCTCCTCAAATAGCATATTAATCACCCCATGAATCTAGAAAGAATGCTAAATTTGGTATGTCTTTTTTCCATTCATGTGTAGAAATATAGATTTGTTTCCTCCTCTGCAGATCTTTCCTATAACTGGTACTAACAAATCAAAATCCCTGGAAATAGAAAGGCTATCTACCCAGATGAGAGCATTATTTTTCACATTAAAACATTAGTAACTATATAGACAGCCAATGTGTTTGGATATATAATTTTTTAGCTGTAAACTTTGAAATTATTGAGCAAGATGCGACCTCTTTCTTCTTGCCATCCTTATTTCAGGTAAGGAAATTTAAAGCAGATGTGGAGGTTTACTTTTTTGTAAGACTAGGAAAATTTCAAAAGGAAATTGCTTGTTATTGTATCTCAGTTTGCATTTGCTCTATAAATGGTCAAAGCTGGTTAAAATGTTTTCTCTTTTTCCCTTGAACATTAAAAAAAAAGTTTTTAGTTTTTTATAAAATGGAAATATAAATATCAGCAGCATTCTGTTTTGTATAAGCATTCATCTTGCCATAGATCCATTACAGAAAAATTCCTTAATTTGTTTCCTTCTATTAATCATGGTAGAATTCTTTATAAACTACAGTGAAGTAAATCACACTGTGTTCAGTATAATCAACTTATTGAAAATAATGCTATATATAAATATCAGCTGAGCAAGCTGCTTTAGTTATATATTATTCAATAGCCTAGAAACAATTTAGATATCATTTATTAAATATTTCTATTTATTTGATTTATATCCCACCTTTCCCTTTAGTTGAATAAAGTAGACTAGTAAATTATAATGCTCAAAATAACTTAGCAATTACATATTTTAATTATTCTGCATCTTTACTCTGTCACAAAGAGAAGCAGTTGACAACATCAAGATGATAATAAATATTTCTATTCGTTCACCATCTTGTATTACTTCAGAAGACACAAGACAACTCCCCAAAGTATACTGTAATATTTTATTGTATGAAGAACTTCATAAATGGATTGGCACTTGAATGTTATTCAGGAGTGACAATTGGATAGTGTCCTTTCTATTTTAGCATGTCAGGAACATTTCACAGAGGACCTAGAGCAGGGGTGTCAAACTTACGTTGTCATGGCAGCATCACATGATGTATGTGGACTTTTTTCCCCTTTGCTAAACCAGGCATGGGTGTGGCCAGCACATGAAGCTACAGGCCAGGAGTTTGACAGCCCTGATCAATAGTAACCTTTCTCAAATAGCTCCCAGAGAACCCAAAAGTTCACCAGAATCCTCAGAGAGATTGTGGGTTTAAAAAAAACAAACAAACATACATTTTTGAATCTTGGTGGAAATGCTTAGGCCACACAGCTCAGCTGCCAGTCTTCCCCTTTGCTATAGTTATAAACATTATAAAATATAAATTGTGCAGATTAAAAAGTTAATTGTATTATGAAGTTTTGTTAGTTTTGCTATTTTTATGCAGGGATTCTCTGCAACCTGAGTATTCTTTTTTTTTGAACATTTAAAAGAAATATCTTAAAATATTTAAGGAACAACATAAATGATTACACAAAAAGAAAAAGAAGAAAATGAAAATGCACATACTGGATGGAAAATAAAGCATCAGTAAACAGAGAATTTATAAATGATGTAAAATTTAAAATTCATTATTTTGGTGATGAAATAATTAAAGTCCTGAAAATTATTTCAAGACTTTATCCAGAAAAAAAGGTTGAGAAATGCTTCTCACTTCAGAAGATTGCTTTTGTTATCTGACATATGAATATAAGGTCTTTTCTGTTCCTTATTTCCAAGAATAACACATGGTGATTCTTCGAAGCTAAATTATTGCTTCCACATGTAAAGATAAAATTTTGCCAGATTGAGCACTCTACTTTATCAGATCATTTATCATACAAGCTGGAGCTGTCTTCACCCTCTTTTTCTCACACAAAATATTGGGCATGGGAACCTACCTCCTGACTATGTTCCATCACAGGGTTGATTGTGAAAGGAAATTCTATTTTTTTTTTAACAGAACCTATTTGGAAATCTTTTACGGGATAGGAATTCACCCTAATTAGCCATGAGACCTGATTTAAGCATTACTTAGTATTATTCACTTTGAGTATCTTAGCATGTTTAGCTTTCTCATATATTGATTGCATTAATATCATTCATGGTGCGGCAGTATATAGGAGTTGAGTAAAGTATGAGCAATGCTTACACACTTGTATATGCCCTTGTATATATGTGGTGGAATTTTTCCAAGTAGCAAAAACAAAGGAAATAGAATATACATTGGAAATACATCTAATTTATTCTCCCTCTCTCTCTAAATGAACATTCTGTGCTCTCAAAAAAACAATTTACCTAAAATAAAATTAGTCATGCTTGGATAATGCATGTTGGATAATGCTTCAAGGTTTTATCCAGCCCAATGATTGAACACATATGTGGGTAATATAGCATATTTCTCGAGATTAACTATGAATTAAATCATTGGGATATTAAACCACAATCTACTCAAAATGAATCAAGATCATTAATCTCCAAGGCCTATATTTTTTAATGAAAAATGGAATGATGACAGGAATTGACTTATTTTTTTCCTGAATATTAATGAAGATCAAAGACTGTTGGTCCTTAAAAATCATTTTTTTTTAAAAATGATCTTGTTTGAAAGACTTGTATTTTAAAGGAGTCAGTGTCTATATGACAATGGCATGTCAACGCATATTTTAATGAAAAGTATAGCTGCCAACTGATCAGGAAAAAAATCTGTCTCATTTCTACATTTCTGACCTGACATTTTGATATGCCCAAATCAGAGGTCATGTCACAAATTAGAGAACATTTTGATATGTCAAATTAGAGGTCATGATCTGACATTTTAATATGCATAAATTAGAGGTCATGTCTGAAGAAATGAAAATGAAGTTGGAACTTTATATCATCTTTTTCGTCTACCATTTCTCATTCCAAGTATGACTTGAGAACTTTTGTTGTACATCTGATATAAGTCATACCCAACAGCTTGCTAAAGCTCCACAACTCACTGAATTTGTCTTTTGAACTGAATGTCTTGCTCCCTTTCCTGATGATAAGCCTGGTCTTGTACCTTAGCAATATCTGCCTTCTAGTGGTGGAAAAATCACTTTCCATTTTATCTGATTTTACTTTTTGAACTAATGTAGACATTAAAAAAAATATATCTTTTATTATTCACAGTTCCCAATACTGTGAAAACCAATTTAATTATATAGATATACATATAATGAGGTGTTATTTTTAATACAAATATATATAGAAAAAAGCATTACATTCATTACAAAGTTTACAAATTATATGATTAACATTTCAATTAAAGGCCCTGTCACACTGCCCAACGGATGCAAAACATTTGTAAAAAGGACACAACGGACGAGAAAAATGTTCCATCCATTGTTATCCGCTCTCAAAAAGGGCAAAAATTTGCATAGCAGAGTGGATAACACGGAAAGGAACGGACGGGGGGAGGACGCAGAGCGGATGGAAAGCGGATGCGGAATGGAAGCCTAGCGGATGGAAGTGGATGAAGAGCGGATGCAGAGTGGATGAGTAGAGGATGCGTGAGAGGATGCGTAGAGGATGCGTAGAGGATGCAGAGCGGATGTGTAGAGGATGCAGAGCAGAAGCAGAGTGGATGCAGAGCGGATGCGTAGCGGACGACGCGGATCATAGCTGCATCCGCTTTCATCCTTTCTCCGTCCGTGCTACTAGCTGCACGTCCGTTCCGCTTCCTCCCTGCGTCCATTTACTGCTGGAATGGATTTGAGTTGCGCAGATGCGCAGCGGATGCCTAGCAGATATAGCAGATCGCGTAATGGATGCAGAACGGATGTCCCCCGTATGCCTAGAGGATGCAGAACGGATGCATTGGATACATTTTCCACTCAAAAGTTTTGAGCAGCTCAAAACCTTCTGAGCAGATGAAATGTCAATAGACGGATGCTGGACGGATAGAGAGGAAGCAAAACGGAGGCAGTGAGTACAGAACGGAAGCATCGCGTTAACCAAACACCAACGGATGGCAAGTGTTTTTCTCTGTTTTACATCCTCTTTCCATCCGTTGGTGCAGTGTGACAGGGGCTTTAAATGATTGTTTTAAGATATGGGTGCTGCAAATTAACTGCTACCTTTTTTTAAAAAAGATCAACAATTCAACATTTATAAAAACAGAGTTGTCATATCAAAGTTTTAACATGTACAGAAGGAAAGGACATTAAAAGAATCTAGAGCTAATTGACCAGGATTCTACATTAACCGCTTCATTGCCATCTACAGTAATTTCTTTTGCATTGATCATTTTTCCATTTATCTTGAACTTTGATTTATTGCACTGAATTATTACTGAAAAGGAAAACAAAATGTAGTCCTACAGGAGATGCAGATTTTATTTTATTTTAAAAAAAAAGAGGACAAAACTGGAAGGTGTGCCATGTATGTTTTTTAATATATTTTTGTCACAATTTAATATCTCTGGTGTGTATAATAATATTATATTTTCCTTTTTAACTTAAAATTTTATAAAATTGGGCAAATATGAATGACCTTTCTTTCAGAACAAATTGATTAAATATGTAAACAAGACTGGAAAGACTTCTGGGAAAACTACTGTTATTTTTACCTTTAACCACCATCATCCCCATTCACATACCATTCTCAAACAATTTCCTTCTACCATTTTGGCTTTGTATTTTAAAAATAAAAATATACTTTATGACTGATATATTTATGTTGCCAGCCCAGATTCAAGTAATGCTCTGTTCTTCAGAGCCTGGTATGCAAGGCAAAATAAATAATAAGAATAATGTGCTTCTCTCTGTCTCTTTCTCTGTCTCTATCTCATCTATCTCTCTTCATCCCACCATCCTTCCATTCCTGCATCTCTGCAAGCTTCATCTCAGTCCAGTCTGAGGAGAGCCAGACCCTTATAAGTTTCCCTATTACTTTCTGGAGTGTGGCTGGTCATTTGCTTGATTCCTAGGTGAAAGAATAATTTATAATCTATAACTTTAATCATAATTCATAATTTAATCATATTTCCTTTTTTCAGAAAGAATAGAGAGTAAAGAAGACAAACTTGATAACAGTAAGCCAGAGCAATTCCGAGGATGACTTACTCCCAAAACTATATGAGGCAAAGAAGATATGACTTAGACAGATATCTCCTTCATTTCACAGCAGTATAAGAGGAAGGGTGAAGTGAAGTACAATCAGACATGCGAGATTCTGTTATAATAGTATTTCTCAATAAAAGTAGTTTCCTGGAATCTGCTTCTTTGTCTAGATCAGTGCTTCTTATCCTAAACCTGGATAAGTTACCCAAGTAGTAGTTTTTCTTTGTGCAACCATAGACCCATCATCCATTACAATATTTAGATTGACTTAAAGATTGCTACATTCACTAAAATATATTTGAAAATATCCCAATTATTCCTATTAAAATCAGTGAAATTACCAATGACAATTTGTTGAAATTACATAAGGATCATTCTTTGATATTATTTTTATAATATAAGTACTGCTCAGGTTACAACACATTCACTCAGTGACTCTTTGAAGTTACAAGAATGGACATAATAACTGAAGTTAATAAGACTTTCTGATAAGCAGTTTTGGAAAATGAAAGAAACAGTTTGGGAAGCACTGGTATATATCATGGGTGGAAGAGGTTTTTTGTTCTTAAGTAAAAACTGAGACATATGTTCCAGATGACTGAATTAATTTAGATGGATAGCATAGATGCATATGTATTTAATTGGGGTTTTTTGTGTATGATACAATTTCTTGTATGAACAGAAGAAAGAGGCCAAAGATACACTCTTGTGTAACCACACATGACAACTATACCTATCTGTGAGAATATGGGAAAATAAAACAAAATAAAAAGGAATTAGACAACAAACATAATATGATGCTCCATTTTAAAGTAACTTCTGGAGACAAATAACAGTCAAATGTCTTTGAGAAATCTCTAAATTAAACAGAAATTAGCAATTAAGCATTTGAGCCCAGAAAGTTGTATGTTTTTACATCTGTGTCAGTTTCTTTGTATTTACAAAACAGATTAATATTAACCACATGTTTGACACTTAATTAGCCTCCTCAAAGACATTCCTGTTGGGTGATAAAAAGAGTATTATACAGGAGTAATGAGCAGCTTATTTTCTTGCAGACATAATTGTTAACCAAGATAATTCATATCTATGACATTTCAGAGAGAGGAAAAAATTACTAAGCACAAAACTCAGTACAGAAACATGAAACAGAACTCTACATTTAGTGACACTGCAATGGTGGTATTCATCCAGTTTGCACTGGATCGGGTGAACCAGTAGCAAGGATTTGGTGTGGGTCACCAAACCAGTAGTAAATTCTGGCTGGCCACACCCTTGATCCAGTCACCCTCCTGCCCGATGCTCACTTCACCCCACCCACCTGATGTTCACCTCAGGTATTTCTTTTTTTCCCCTCCCAAAAATCAGCTGTACATACAATCAGCTGTGCCAGGATTCCCCTGGCTGAGGCCCAGGAAGGCAAAAATGGAGGGAGGGGCTCAGCCCTCAGAGGAGCCTTATGGGAGCAAAAACACCCCCCAAGGCTCTTCCAAGGCCAGGAAGCTCCCAAAAATGGAGCATGGAGGGATGTTATGTGCCCCTCCCATGCTGTTTTTTTCTTCCTGAGCCTTAGAGGAGCCTTATGGGAGTAAACCCTCCCCCCAGAGGCTCTTCTAAGGCCAGAAAGCTCCCAAAACAGACCATGGAGGGATGCTGTGTGCCCCTCCCATGCTCTGTTCTTTTTCTTCCTGAGCCTTAAAGGAGCCTTATGGGAGCAAAAATGCCCCCCCCCCAAGGCTCCTCTGAGGCCCAGAAGGCCCAAAATACAGGTGGGGGGCGGCTGGATGCAAAAAGCAAAAACAAAAAACAAAAAACCACACCCATCCAGTCACATGGCTACACCCACCAAGCCATACCCACAGAACTGGTAGTTTTTTTGAATCCCATCACTGCACTGCCCTTACCTCAAACAATTGAACTGAGAGCAGGATGAGTGTGGGCTTAACAAGGCTCCATCATGCAGAATTCCAGTGAGTGCAATAAATCCGAAAACAATTATCATGGTTCAATCAGATACATTTCTGGTGTTGGTCATACACAATTTTTTGCGATGATATTCAGTGAAAAAAAAATCACAGAATGATGCATGATAAGAACTAATAAACTGATAAAACCCAGTACAATTACAATGGTTTCTCTTTATTTAGCTGCATTTAAAAAGGACACAGGCACACACATATATATCCAAACATGATATGAAAAAAGGAAAGAAAAGAAACTGAGGCAATCTAGTAGATTATCTACCCACCCATCCATCTCTGCAAGTACACAAGGTTTCATTAATTACCATTGACAACTCAAAAAACCACCACCCACTTGAACCAATAGGGACTATTTGGGGTGAAAGGTGTCTACTGGCTAAGGATCAAATCTCACCTGCATGTTGAACATTGAACAAAGTCTTTTAGCAGCTAGAAAGTAACGAGTGAGTTTAGCAGCAAGAAGCAGCCATGAACTTTTCACCTATACTGCTGTGCAGTCTCTTGTGCAGTCTATAAAGTGGTGCAATCTTCAGAGCCTGACTTATACCTAAACAGACATCAAACAAGTCATCATATATATCTGGTGTTTGCTAGACTGCAAACAGTCTTAGTTTTGTCTGCCATGCCTTTTGAAAGACACTTTCCTTTCAGTATTACAAGCTTGGGAACTTCAAACCTTGCAAAGAATTGGCCTCAAAATTTGGAATGGCAATCCCTCAAGACAGGATTCCTTTGTTCCTAGGATCTCTCAAATGTTTTTTGGATTTCTTTTAATGTCTTTTGAGCTTTCTTCAACATATTGGAGTGTCTCTGAGTGCTGTATTTTCTCATATTGTATTATATGTCCTGGTATTTTATGATCAGTTTTCCTATACTTCCTCATTTGATTTACAACACCCACACACCCCACACACACACACCCACACACACCTTTGGCAAAAGGTGTTCCCTCATATGCCAGGAGGCTACCAACAGCTGTTTGATGTGCCTTATTGCTGAGGCAAGTGCAAAACTGTTCTTTCGAAATAATAAAAATATCCTTGGAATGTCTATTGCCACAGATGACTGAATGAAAAATAGTAGTGTTATCTTGCCATAATTAAAACTATTTCTGGAATAACCAAGTGTACTGTTACAAACAGTTCCTCCAGGTTATAAACAATTCCTCAAGTCGATCAGCAGGCATCGCTGGAGGCAGGTAGCATCTGTGTGTCCAGCTGTATCTGAAAGGCTTTCATACTTCATTGTCTTAGATATTTTCCACAATGCAGCTACGGAACAGATCTTATGTCAGCTTTGAAATTCAGCTGCCACATTTTTTTTAAGAGAGTTGGAGGAGTTGAAAAGTTCAAGGTTATTCTGTATGCCGTATTAAGAAATTCCAGTTGCAATTAATTGGTTCTTGTGATTTATGAAGTGTAGAAGTGGGAGGAGAGAAGGTGGATTCTGTGTAATGCACAAAAAAATTTCACTTTGGGAAATTGCTTTAGACATACCATGTCTGTTTCTAAATAAATCAATTGGAGAGAAAATGTCTCAGATTGATTGAGATCATGGATACTTTCTGGATGCCTTACATTTATTTCCCAAAGTCCACTTTTATATTTTGAAGAGGTTTGGCTGATACCCCAGAGTTCTTTTCCCAGAGATGGAGAAAGATCAACAATCAGCCAAAGTTGGAGATGTGCGGGGGGGGGGCATGTTGGTTCCTCCCTCCGGAGCATTATTTGAACCTGCCAGCCCTTGTTTGGAGGAGATGATGGATGCTTTCAGAATGACAGTAGGAGAAATAAATTTGGGAGCTATACCGAAGCATTTCAACTCAAGAAGTTGTTATAACCCTGATGTAACCCAGCTGTCTGAAGAGAAGTCTTTCTCTATACCCAGGCATATTGCTATTCTGTCAGATTGGAGGGAAGAGAGACAATTGGGGTCAGAATTCTCTCAAGAAGACAACCCCTAGATTATTCCTGGAAATCCATCAAGAGCAGATTTACATCAACAGTTCCAGAATTTAAAGGTGACAGGTTTGGTCTCACAGTCCGTTTGGACAGGTGGAAGCTTGAGACCACCCATATTCACTTACCCAATTATCATGAGGAATGAGGAGACTATACAGATGCCAGTTGAAGGAAGCCAGAAAGAAGCAAGGGTGGATTCAGTGCCAACTGTCAATGCTGTTCAGCTTGGCTTCACAAACTTCCACTGACTATTTGTAGGAGCGTCCAAATGCTAAACCATAAAATATCCACTTTCCTTCTTCTTCTTTTTCATTCTGGCTTCAAATGACATGCAAATATATCCCAAGGAAAAAAAAAACTCTAGATAATATCACAACAGTCATAAACACTCCCATGAACTATTATGATGTAGGCAAGGAGCAGACCAAATAAATGGGTAATTGGCCATCACCATGTTAAAAATGTGCAGTTATTAAATCAATACCATAAACATATTACTTGATCAAGTCTCCTCTCTGGTTGTTTCTGCTACTGGCACACCTAAGTTAGTTTGGATGTCCCTGTTTATTTCTATTTCTAAATCTTGTTTTTTCCATTCTGAGTTTCCAACAGACAAAATAAGACAATTATTCAAAGTGTACCTAAGAACTAAAAATAGGTACCCCAGAACCAATTATCTCTGTTCCATGACTGCATTGGGAAAAACATGTGAGACAAATAGTTAAAAATGTACTTAGTGCAGTGTGTATTGGGCTAAACAATTTACCTAAACAAAAACAGCTTTTAAGGAACACATCCTCAGTCTTAATAGAGATAACTGGCAGATTCCAACTGGTTCTTGCATCTCCAGAGGCCTAGAGAGTTTAGGATGCCTAGATATTGTTATGGAAATATAAATACCTCTAGAATATCATTGGCCTGCCAGAAATCTCTCAGGTAACACACATTTACCCTTAGTGAATACCAGCACAAAATAGCATGTTTAGTGGAAAGGCAAGCCAGCTTGGAGTGGTGTATTTAAACTATCTGTCAAGTACAATAGGATAGGAAAATGCTTGATCGTCACTGGTCTGATTTGTATATGACACATCCCTCACACAATGCACAAAAAAGACTGGGCCAATCACACTCTCATTGCCCAACTCATCTCACAGGTTTGTTGTGATGAGAAAATAGGGAAAGGAAGAAGTATTGTGTGTGTTCATCATTTTTTCTAAAAATAAGAAAGGGAGGAAGCAAACAAACGTACATAAATCAAGTCAAGCCATATTATTATCAGAAATGCACAGTTTTCATTTGATTTTTTCTAGCAAGTCAAGCACTAATACATACATAAAATGTAAATAACTCTTTCAAATTGCCATTCACAAGTAGATTAGAAGAGCCTTCTAAATTTGCATTCTACCAACTGAACTCAGCACATCTGTCCTGTATAGCAACAGTTCTCCATTGGCCCCCTGCATTTTTTAAATGCTTGTCTGAATAAAAAACTTATCCCAAAAGTTTAATAAAAGCACACCTTAGTAGTTTACAATTAGAATTCAAGAATGTTCAATTCCCTCTCTTACTTGTACTTATTTATTTTACTTCCTCAGTTTGCATCCCATGCAATAACCATTTGCATAATTAGCTTTCAGGAAAATGCTTTAAAGAAAACCCATTAAACTGTCCTCATTTCTTTCATAGCCTTTCTGCAAAAAAAAAAAAAAAAANTTCATAGCCTTTCTGAAAAAAAAAAAAAAAAAAGGCTAAGACAGTATGAGAAGATAAAACTTGCACAGCAAATGGAATAACCCATTAAGAGCAACTTATCTGGTTTTGGAAGCTTAGCTATAAAACTGCAATGGTTATGCTGAAAAGCGAGAAAAAATCAGCTTGGCAGATTACAGGAATAGCTAAGGAGAATGAGAAAGAGAAGGATTCTGTAATAATTATTGGTAGGTTTTCCAGATGTTACATTTAGTATTGACTAATACATTATATGTTATATACTCTACAAGCAACCAAAATTTAATTTTTACCAGGACTTCATTTTATGTACAATTTCTTAGAAGTAAGTCAAAGAAGGGCATCTCAGAACTCAAATCCACTTTTCATTAAAATAAATGGATATTGATTTCTTTTAAGGAACTCTGGTTATTAAGTAATATAAAAATTAGATTATTGAAGTGAACTTTTCTTATATTATCAGGGTATTGTTTCTAAAATATATTAATAAACAGAGGATCTAATATTACTTATTGCTTGGATAAATACATTTGATATTGTTGAGTACATAATCTTCTTTCTAGAAGTATATGTGGATTTAATGTTGTAACATGGACCATAAGGCTCTAAAGAAAACTTGATCTGATGGTTGCAGCAGATGACAGCTTCTAGTGATTTTGGCTGATTTAAAAAAAGAAAGAAAGCTTAATAGGGTCGTACCTGGTTATTTTGATGTCAAGTTATAAGAACAATGGCAAATCACTTCTCTACTGCTGCCAAACTTGCTATAAAATGCCCATATAATAATCAGCAGTCAAGTTTGACTTCAATGAGAATTTATGTTTATCTAAATAAAATGATGAACACATTTTATTATATTTCATCTTTGTGTTGGACTAGTGAGGAGGTGTGTTCCAGCTTTTTTACTGCATTTTTGTGTTCATCTAGGCGGGTACTTATTCT
>BHFT01004774.1:0-30961 GCA_004320025.1 Laticauda laticaudata
TTGAAGCTTCCTTATTGTTTTGGGTAATTTGTTTTTTCTGGTTTTGGGAGTTGTTAATGGTATATATAGTTTGATGCCTCTTTTGACTTCAAGTAAATATATGTTGTAATGGTCTTCTACAGTATTGCATCCAGAGAATAGAAATTTCCAATCAAGGGATGAGAGATCGTTGTTTATAAGATCATAGTTGCCTTTTATGAAGTTATAATTGGGGCCTGTCCACCATTAAACCGTCTTTCCAAACAGCCTTCATGTTTCCAGTGTCTTTTTTCCCACTTGCAACTAAACCCAGAAGGATATTTCTTCAACACCAGTAAGTTCTAGTAAATTGATATTTTGGTTTTGGTTGATTGGCAACTATTGATAAGTGCAGACCTTTTGTGTGTCAGCTTTTTCCTTTTTCTGACAATTTCATTGGTCCATTATGTGCTCTCAATGTTTCAAATACACCTATTTTAAATTGATCTATTCCTGGAATCCCCATGCAATATTCAGATACTGCTTATAAAGTTTGAAGTTTGAGGCCAGGGAAATTTCTTCTGCCTTCTTTTTGCATGAGATTAATGTGGGATTCTTCTGAATACACTTGATGTATTTAGTTATTCTCTCATTTCTGGTGTGTTTGAAATGTAAATCTGAGGTTTTTTCTTTTTTCTTTTGTAGGTACACATGGCAACTTATTAAATCAGACAGATAATATCTTTTACTATTTATGAAGTTCCTATGCATAATACACCTGTGTAAGATTCTCAAAAAATATATTTCCAATTATGGCTTTAAGCACCATTCAAACTTTTCAGCCTGAACCCTTTGCTTGCTTCAAGAAGGGATATAATGTACCCAACTCTACATTATACATATAGTTTACTGCAGACAGTTTAACAAAGGGGCTACCTTTGAAATTTGCTCAGTAGATTCAGTTTCTAGGCACACCAGATTTTATTTGGGGCAAAAATATCACACATCACATGTGTCATATAGAATGCAAACTTTATTATGGTCAGTGACCAGTTTAAAACAAGATACCACAAATATAACAATGCAAATATAATAGGTCACATTATTCTATATTATTCCAACATTTAATTCCAAAATATTGATCTTACTGTATGATTTTTCTTTGTTTTTAAATAATAGCAGAAAGGAAGATAGCAGCATCAAACAGAATTTCATTACTACAAAAAATAGACATAATGGCTGTGCTTCAGGAAGGCTAAGATAAAGCACTTTAAGAAAAAGCTTACTACCTAATTAAAGTTAATTACTAACTGATTAATTAAATATTGTATGTGTAAGATATAGTATGTAAAGTTTGTGTGTGTGTGTGTGTGTGTGTGTTTCTGTGTGTATGTGTATTTATGCACAGTGGAACAGCATACATTAAATGGCATAATCAAATTGCTGGCAGGGGTCTTCAAACTTGGCAAGTTTAAGACTTGTGGACTTCAACTCCCAGAATTCTTCCTCCAGTCATGTTAGCTGAGGAATTCTGGGAGCTAAAGTCCACAAGTCTTAAACTTGCCAAGTTTGAAGACCCTTGGTGTATAGGAACGCAACGAAGAGAAGCTGGAGAAGTAGCAGGGCCCAAAGAAAAAGGTGGAGAGGATATAGAAACTAGAATAGAATAGAATAGAATACTTTATTGGCCAAGTATGATTGGACACACAAGGAATTTGTCTTGGTGTAAATACTCTCAGTATACATAAAGAAAAGATAAAAGGAAACGGTCAATATAAATCGTAAGCATACAAGTGACAAAGTTACAGTCATACAGTCACAATGGGAAGGGATGGGTGAAAAGGAGCGATGGGAAGATTAACAGTAGTGCAGACTTTGTAAATAGTTGAACAGTGTTGAGGGAATTATTTGTTTAGCAGAGTGATGGCTTTCGGGAAAAAAACTGTTCTTGTATCTAGTTGTTCTGGTGTGCAATGCAAAACTAAAGGCCAAAGTGATCCCAGTGATGGTAGGAACACTGGAAGTGTGTCTCCAACTGATCCCAGGAATAATATTGAGTAATGCCCAGAAGAGTACTGTATTAAGAAGGATCAGCCGAATTTCTTAGGCCTCTGGTAGAGAACCCATGACTGAGGAAGACACAAATCAGAGATGAGAATTTTTAATTTAAAAAAAAATCTTTTATGTAGTCTATAACAGTATGTGTACCTTTCACCTCTCTTTTGATATTAAGACAAGGAAATCTGAACTGAATAAAAATTTAATTTTTAAAAGAGTTACATTCAAGAAAAAAATGGAACCCATAGTGCAATATGTCTTTAAAATTAGGAACTTTTTATTAAATAGCAATGCAGGCTATGTTTGAGGATAATTGTCTTCCAAATTTTATTAATTCAAGGCTGCTTATTTAATTGTCTTAACATCTAGTTATCTCCTACATGCCATTTTTCTGACGTCTAGAACTTCTTAACAAAGCTTCTATGTAATATCGCTAGGTTGGGAACAATAAAGACACATAACTTTATGAACAGTCCAATTTTATATTAGCATTCCCATTGGTTCTGACATTTAAAGCTGCATTGTAGTGTGAATAATCTGTGAGCCTTGCCATAATTTCATCTGGCCTTTGCCCTTCATCTCAAAACTCTCTGCAAGCAATTCAAATTTCTGCTAAGAATGATATTTGCTCCTGCTGTGTAGCAAAATTGAACAGTGTGTGTGTGTGTGTGTGTGTGAGAGAGAGAGAGAGAGAGAGAGAGAGACAGACAGACAGACAGACAGACAGAGAGACAGACAGAGACAAAGACAAAGACAGAGACAAGAGACAGATGGGGAGAGAGAAATCATAAAGTCAAAAAGGAAATGGTAAAACAAATGGGAATTTCCTATGTTCTCTTATACTACAGGTATTAAAGTCAATTTCACTGAGGGCTGCATCAGAGTTGGCTAGGGTAGTCTTGGACAGGGTGGGCATGGCCAGTTCAATGTCGTTCATGTCAGGGGCACCTGTGGTGGCCTGATCGCTCTGCCAGTGAAAATGGGCTCCCAAGCTCTGTTTTCTGCTGCAATGGTTTCCTGCAACCTTCTGCCGGCAAAATGGAGATCTGAAGGGCCACCCATGTCCTCCTGAGCTCCATTTTCACTGGTAGAGGCACTGCGGGCTGATTCTTTGCTATTTCCAGGATGGCCCCGCAGGCCAGATTTAAGCCCCCTGTGGGCTTCAGTAGTTGAAATCCACAAGTCTTGATATTGCCAAGTTTGGGGAGCCCTCCCCTAGGTGGACAGTTCTGTTAGGATCTGGCTTACTTTTAGAATAAGAGATTGACTATAGTACTTGATAGGATTATTACTAAGTAACCTTTCTTTGGTCAATAATCCTCCTGGTTTACAAGTTCTCCTGGGAGATGAAATAATTTAAGACACACCTAGAAAAATGCTGTCAGAAAAAGAAAAGTGAATGTTGATCCAATGAGATAAGATTTGAAATCTAAGCCTATATCATTCCAGTAAGAATGAAAACATATTTATCTCTCTGTTGTTATTCAACAATAGAATGATATCTGACTATATTCATCAGAGTGACTTAGTTCTTAATCAGAACACCGAGCAGAATATTATCTGTAGATATGATAGAATGGATATCTAATTCTAGGAAAAGGAGAAACCAACCATTAAGAAAGAAGAAAGAAATTTCAGGAAAGATTATTTAGCTGTGTGTGAGAGAAAAATCATGAGAATGAAGGTGAAAATAACCCCACCTTAATTTTTTGGGTTATAAGTGACAGTAGGGATCAACTGTGAGATGACTTCAAGATTATGCTAACTATAATAATGCAGAATTGACCATGAAGGGTGTTCTTAAAATTCTCGCTGTTCCTTCATCTTTGCCGGAACAAATTGTTCATCATCAGTCTATCAGAAGCTTGTAGTTTGTCAAATACCCAGATAAATGTCTTCTGGGAATTATAAAATGTTGTAAAAACAAGTTGAATAAATTGCAAACTGTTGACAGTAATGCCTTCTCCTTTTATTCAGTTTGCTTTGCTAATCTTCATTCATATAAACATTATCTTGCAAATTACTGTTCCATATTGGCCAGTTTCTGTTTTTTGAAGGGTCTTCCAGATTACTCTGGGAAGCCCACAAACTAGGCACAAAGGCAGTAGCTATGCCCCTCTGTTTGTTCCCAATGTAATTTTGCTAAAGTTATTTAGGTATGATACATTGGAGATTCCCTTTTGGAGGAGGCTGTCAATATTTGGTTTCTTCTGTTAGCTTTCTCTCACCTGAGCTCTCTCTAGATACATGGACTTCATTTCTCTGAATTCTCAATAATTGTCAGACTGGGCAATTGTAGGAATTAAATGATACTCAAGCTCTTGAAAACAATTGATTTATAAAATTAGGTGAGTTATGAATAAAGCAACAACAATAGCACTTGTGGTGGGTGGGTGATGGTGGGAATACTCTACCTGACTCTGTGGTTTCTTCCCCAAACCCCAAAAACTTTAACCTTAGACTGTCTACTATTGACCTCACCCCCTTNCCCAAAAACTTTAACCTTAGACTGTCTACTATTGACCTCACCCCCTTCCTAAGAGGCCTGTAGGGGGAGTGCATAAGCACACCAATCATGCCTACCGCCTCTGTCCTATTGTTTTTTTATTTTTCTTATAAGTATCTATCTCATGTATTCAAAACTGTATTTATTCTTATACCTGTATCTTATAAGCGATTGACAAATTAAATAGATACTAAATACTAAAACTTCTGAAAAAGTGATTGGGTGATTTCACCCGCATGCTTATGGGGAGCACACATTGTCTTTTGGATGCTGGCATGCAAGCATGAGTGTGCAAGCGCATGCACAATTTTTGGCACAGGAACCCAAAAAGGTTAATTACCACTGGTGTAGGGTCTCCTAGTTTTGACTAGAAGACTTCCAAAGTCCCTTCCAGCACAATTCTACTCTGAGATTCTGAAATATTATTATGGCACTGGGCAGCTGCAAAATTTTATAAGGTTCCATAAGCAATCATATTTTTCTGGATTAAATCAGCACCCATTCTTTCTTGATGTTTTCATGAGCACAGAGTCGGCAGCGGAAGAAAATATTACCTAGAGATTCTATTAATGGAGTTTTGATTGAGCAACCACAGGCCATTCTGTTTTCTGATTTACTGCCTCCACACAGTGCATATTTGGACTTTCCATACAACCATTAAACTTACTTATCTGACATTTGTAGTGATTACTTAATGTTAAAGTATTTACCCTATAATTGGCAACAATTAATATAAGCTGCTGTTATGTTAAATTACATCATGTAATTTGCCACTTAGGCTTTTTTTTTTGTATTGAGTATTTATGAACTAAAATATAACAGCATTTGAAGGTCATGGCATTTTCTTGCTATTACACCATGGATAGATTTTTTACAGAAAATTATAAATCATGAAGTATTTTCATTGCTTTTGAAAAGCAATAATTACATAATTGTATTAGGTTGCTTCATTGAGTAGGAGGTGAGGCTAAAAAATGCCACTTGAAGTCAGTTCTAACAAAATATATTGAAACAAATGCTGCGGACAAGAGAATCTACTGATATTTTTCATGCTCTGTTTAAAGATAAATATCAGAAATTTCTGTGCCTTGGAAATATAATTAAGATCCTTCCTGGTTTCTGAACTTAGTGGTTTTCTTGCAAATGTTTCCTTTTCCAAACTAAGTAATATTAATGCTAGAAAGGAGAAAACTAACAAGCTCAGAGCACCAAGGACAACACAATTCAACCATGAGTTACAATTTTTTTTCTTCTATTGGTACATAATTAAGAAAGACTGTTTCTATGAATGCGCTGACATATTTCTGATATGGTTGCACATAGCAACATTTCCACAATCTCTGTATTCCAATTTTGTGAGTCTACAAATTCCAAAATTCCTCAGCGGATTACTGATGGTCATACCAACAGAGAATTCTGGGACTCAAAGTCTAACCGTCTAGAGGGAAGCCAGTATTGACAACAAATAATAAAGTCCAACTGTAACTATACCCTAAGCAATCCAAATAGAGAATGTAATATGTATTTTCAATACATTTAGATATACTTAGAAAGTAAATATTTTATTTACTTTCTAAAGTAAGTAAAATAAATAAAATTCTGCAGTGGAATTATTGAGTCTGTCATTTGCATCTCTGCAACCAAACAAGACAGACACAGACTTCAATGGATAATTAGAACTGCAGAAAAAAACAATTGCTACCAACCTGCCTGTATACTGCAAGTGTCAAAAAGAGGGCTGTGAAAATATCTACAGACCCTTCATATCCTGGACATAAATTTCAACTTCTACCCTAAAAATGACGCAATAGAGCATTGCACACCAGAAGAACTAGACATAAGGACAGTTTTTCTCCACATGATATCACTCTGCTAAACAACTAATTCCCATAACACTGTCAAACTATTTACTAAGGCTGTATACTATGATTCTTCTCATCCTTCCTATTACCTATCTCCTTCTACTTATGACTATAACCTTGTTGCTTGTATCTTTATGATTATATTGTTTTATTTAGTTTCCTAGTATGATGTTGATTGCTTATTTAGTATCCTATGATTATCACTAAATGTTGTATCTTTTGATTCTTGAATGTATTTTCATGTACACTGAGAGCTTACGCACAAAAGATAAATTCCTTGTGTGTTCAATCATACTTGACCAGTAAAGAATTCTATTCTAAAGAATTCTATTCTATATTGTCTTTAATTTTATATGTAATTTTTTCATTTACAAAATTTCATCTCACATTCTGATTTAGGTGGTATGGGTTCTTTCACGGCACTTTGTTACTAAACCTTTTCTTCTGCCGTATACATACAAAAATAGCATCATGTTCTTTGTTTCTTCCCTCACCTTCATTTGATGACTGGGTATTTTAACACCCTTGTCTATTTTTGCTTTGTTATGCAGATTTGGTTCTCCTTTACCTGGAAAGTAAATGTGAGCAATATGAATTAGCATTCATGATTAATGACTTGCAATGTAACTTTCCCCCCTTTATTTGAAACTAATGACCTAAATAATTTCAGCAAACTTGCAGAACTAAGTTTTGTGTAGTTATTTTTATTAGTGTGATGTAAGCAAGAACTAAGGAATGAATTGTGGAACTAAAAAATAATAGTGAGGAATGATGGCCAAATTTAATCAGTGTCATGCCACTTAAACCTATAAGCCTCTCTTTGAAATATTCTATTTATCTCAGCATAATTATTGAGCTTATAACTATCTAACAGAAACAAAACACCCTGTAATGATAAGTAAAGGAGTAAGACATTACTATTGAGTTGTTTACTTGCTTCTGATACTTCATGGCTCAAAGAACATCATTTCACCAGGATTGTCTGTCCATAACTGCTTCACTGACTTCTTATAAGCTCCTCACTTCTAGTAGTTTGCTCTCCTTATGCTCTCCTGCATTCTTTTTAGATTACCTCTTATTTTTCTAAGTAACAGATTTTGTTCAATTATTCTTGCTTTTTCACTATATTTTCAAAATATCTTCCTTATTACTAGGCCAATATTGAATACAGGAGGAGGACTCTATAGAACAGCCGCCCTCCATCTTTTGGGCACCAGGGACTGGTTCTGTGGAGAGTGGCTTTTCCACGGACTAGAAGGGGTATGGTTTCGAATGCTGCCTGCATCCCATGGATGAGGTTTTGCATGCTTGCATGACCTGGTTTCTGGCATGCTGTGGCCCAGTGCCGGTCCATGGATAAGAAGGATCCCTGCTGTAGAAGTAAGCACAACAATACATTCTGTCTTGCTAGAGAGAACTTTCTGTTCTTATCCATATATTTTTTGCAACGCTTTAGAAATTTTCAGAGACTGTGCTATATTAAAAAAAATGAAATGGACAACAGTAACAACAACAACAACAAGTCCAGATATCAGGACTTGAAAATTGAACTGCAAAGACTCTGGCATAAACCAGTGCAGGTGGTTCCATTGGTACTCAGTACACTGGGTGCTGTGCCTAAGGACTTAGGCAAGCAATTAAAAATTAGCACTGACAAAATCACCTGCAGAAGGTTCAGTCAGTTGCAGAAGACCACCTTACTGGGATCTGCTCACATAATCTGCTTATCCATCTCGCAGTCCTAAACACTTGGGAAGTGTTCAACTAGTGATTTGTGATACAAAACCCAACATAATTATCTCATCTGCTGTGTACACTGTCATAATAATTAAAAAAGGAGGAAGTGGTGAACAAGACAATAAAGATCCAGCAGGCACGGTTCAAATGATTTAGTGTCTATTGACTCACTGCAACGATTGGAAGTATCTTTGGTACAATTGGTTTAAATTTTCAGTGAACAAATTGGAGATAGAGCTTAGAAATATGACATCTGCAAACAGTCTAGCATACGGTTAAATACAATGGTGCTGCAGTCATGTTGGTACATGCAGAACCTACTCAATGGTGTGCAGGTAAAAATACATACCATGAAAAAAAATGTATCTTTCTATTTTATCTGACTTGATTCTCCAAACTTAAGTTTAACTTAAAAACTGTCCAGCAATAAAGCAGGGAATGAATTCCTCACAGGTGACAATTTATTATCCAGGAGGTCCTGTTTCCCTCTGGGATGTAGACAAATAGGTTCCTATTGTTCATTGAATCTCTTTCCTTTCAAACCAATCTTTAAACTTGTCCAATGATTGATGACTTTTATCTTCTTTGCTTTCTTTGATGAACAGGGAATTCTGCACCCATTGAGACCTAAGCTGCCATTGTCATATTCAGATACCTCTTGAAATCTGAATACCTTGAAGTTTAGGAAAGAATGTTTTTGGTGATGGCAAGCAAGACTGGGGCTTTGCAACTGTACTAATCTTTCCCAAATAGATTTTCTCAACCTAATGTTCTTCAGATATGACTTGGCTAGTAAACATGCATGCCAGAGCTAAGGAGAATGTAAGATGATACATTGGTAAAGAACCCAATGACAGAAAAAGCAGCTTTACATTATTTGCATGAAATGAAGACATGCATTGCCTAATTGTCAATCAATCAGTGAGAGTGAAAAATACTGTATGTGATTAACCTGATCCTTATACCTAGAAGAAATCCTCTAATCTTGGATAAGGGGGTATGATTCTTTAGTGAAGGGAGACAAACTAATGAGGACCAGAGGCATTATTTCCATTTCATGATTAAATAAGGACTCAGAAATTGTCTTTTGAATTTTGATCTGTAACTGACCTTAAATCAGAAGAAAGATTTATTATTATCTAGGGCTTGGATACTCCCCCCCCCATGTTAACATATACTTTGAATCACTAAAGACATATTTCTCTGTGTGACATGCATGGATTTTTACTCTGATATAGTAAAAATATATTTTAATGGTGTATATGCATTCCTCTTCAAAATTCATCAATATAGGAATTTATGGCATGCAGTACACTTAATTTCATGTGCATTGCTGCAGGAGTAACAAGCTGTTCAAGGCTCAAAATTGTATATTTTTTTCAAATTCCTTGGGGGAGTGGTTGAATGAGGGCAGTTTAAAATCAAACAAACATATATAACTGAGTTAAGACTGGGAAAACATCTCCAGTTCTGATGTATGGTGGTCTTGGGGCAATAATAGTGTTTAGACATTATGAAGTAATTCATTGTCACAATTCATGTAGTTTTATTTTGATTTATTAATCATAAACCACCAAGAAAAAAGCCCCAAGATATAACGACAATTGTCAAAGATCACATCTAAATATGCGACCAAACCTCTGGCTATTTATATAGGTAATGAATCAGCATGTCATCTGGGTGTTAATGCTGAGGGAGGAAATTTATATTCTTTATAGAGAAGTGTGACTGTAAAGTATTGCATTTTGGAATACTGCTTGTTTGTAATATCAATGACCTCCCATTCACCAAGTGATCCAAACCATCTTATAACTTATATATACACAAATAAGTAATATGTCCTTGAGTGCCCTAGTTTTGCAATGTTACTTCCCAGATTGTAGATCCTGATGAGAAAGCAGGTGTTAACCTATAACTTAAAACTTAATGCATGCTTAATGAACCAGTGAATAGGAGGAGGGGACAGATTATTGCCAGTGGAGAAATTGTCTGCCTATCCTGAATTAATAGCTACAACTCAGTATTGTTTTCTTGAACTGAATCATTGATATGTTTTAGGTAGATATTTAGCAGTTGGCTTGTCCAGATCACTGCTGTGACCAGATCCTCAAAGTTGGCCTTCAATGGCCTTCAAGTCTAGTCTGTTCTGAATCAGAAATATGAGTGTGTGTGCACACCCATGACCTAGCTTCTTTGTCATTAGGCGAATTATGAACTCAGTTCTCAGGCAAATGTAAAGTTTAGAGTGCACAAAGAATGCAGAAAATTTGTTTGAATCATAATCATATTTGTTATGAAAGGTAGAAAGCTATTAGTCAACATCAGAAGGCTGCAGCTAGAGCTGCATCTGCTCTGGAAACCAATGCAGTGTCTTGGACCAGTATTGATTAGATTCTACCAGTTGTAAATTCTGCCTCACCTTGTAAATAATGCTGCTGACATGTAGGGGAATGAGAGTGTCTTTTGTCCAGCTTACATTTGGATCCTGAACTGAATGTACTCTAACTGCAAGATTATAGATACTTGCAAGGATGCAATTACACAGAGTCTCATGAACTCTGTGAAATCTTTGTCAACTGCAAAGGAGCCATCCACTGCCAAGTTAGCCTTGCTTTCAGTGACTGTCTGTTAATCATCTTGACTATCATTGAGCTTTTTAGAACCTGAGTAGACATCTTTAGTTTCTGCATCTATTCATATTATTTTATTTATTTATTATTTATTTATTTGATTATTTGAATCACTTACAAGATAATAGGTATAAGAATAAACATGAGTAAGAATACAGGAAATAGGTACAAATGGGGACAATAGGACAGGGACGGTAGGCACAATTGTGCACTTATGCACACCCTTTACAGACCTCTTAGGAATGGGATGAAGTCAATAGTGGATAGTTTAAGGTTAAAGGAGTGGGGGTTAGTCAGAGGATGTAACAACAGAGTCAGGTAGTGTTCAGAGTATTGCAGTGTAAATTCAGCACCAGAAAAGTAAACACAGTTGACCGAGGCTTCATTTGACTTCTTTATAAATACATGAAGTAAATTTTACAATACCAGTTGTAGATTTCTCCAACATGGAGCAAACTCAAACAGAAGCAGACATGTTACAAGTTCAGAGCAGAATAGCAAGTCAGGAGATCAGAAACAGACATCAGTTTTACAAGCAAGCAAGTTTCATTTTCAATAGACAGACTCAGAACTTCACATTGCTTCAGAGTTGCAGAGCTTAATATAGAGCCACGCCTGGGCTACTTCTAGTTTCAATTTCCAAACAGTCCTCATTGGCTGAGTTAGTTGCTAAGCCTATTCATTGGCCTTGTTACTAGGCTCTATTCCATGAACTCTATTCCAATTCATGAATATACTCTGACAGGTAGTACGTTCCAGGCATTGCAATCAAGTTTAGAGCAGTTTACATTGAGTTTATATCTGTTGTGTGCTCTTGCATTGTTGCGGTTGAAGCTGAAGTAGTCATTGACTTGTAGGACATTGTAACAGATAATTGTGGGTACTACGCTTAAGTCCAACAGTATTAAGTTAGTGGGTGTCCCCAAGTCTGCAAAAACAGAAAGTTCCACTTTTTGCCTGCAATCTAAAGTAATAATAATGGGAATATTTAAGAATGCCTACTGTTGGCTGACATTTGAGCTGTCTTCAAATGGTGGAGGGCCCCTGTCCTGGAGGGAGACTGGTAAAATTTCCCTGGTGTGCTGATTCAAAGCACGTTGGACACTTGCTAGCTATGTCCTGTGTTCATTTACAAATGTTATATCTTGTTTCTATGATATACAACATTAACACTTTCATCTGGCTTTGTGGCGAGGGTCCCCAAAAGAAAAACATAGCTTCTTCTTCTTTGCTTATTTCCTGAAGATGGAGATCTCTTGATTGTTCTGATTTGACTGGATTCTCCCATACTGGATTCTAAGAAGGATTTTGGGACAACTGTAAGTTCTTTTCCTCTTACTATTCCTTTCCTTCCAGTCAGTCCTCTCTTATTACACAGTGTTGATTTAGTTCTTTCAGAGTACTTGGGGTGCCTTTCCTCACCTGTTCATCTTTTAGTCCTTGGCCAGCCCTTTGTACTGTTCAGTTAGGGATCAGTAATCCCAGCCTACATCACAGCAAATAATTTAAAGTCTGAAATATATGACCTTACTCTTCTCTGTTCCTCCTTTGCAGGGGTGGGCTGGGGGTTTGCAGGGGTTCAGGAAATCCTTTAGCCTAGCTAAGATCCTGCACAGTTCAGAGAACCTGCAAATCCCACCCCTGGCTGGCCCTGCCCCTCCCGCCCCTCCCAGAGTCCTTACATGGCCCGGTTTGTGTGCAGATAAGTGCAGAGCTCACATGGAGGCTTGGGGTGGACAAAAAATGGTCTCTGGGAAGTTCAGGAAGGCTGAAACGAGCCCATTTAAGGCTTCCAGAGAGTCTCTTGAGCCCTGGGAGGCCATTTTCTCCCTCCCAAAAGCTCAAGGAAAGCCTCTGGAGCCCGGGGACGGCAAAAATGATCTCCTGCCATGATGCAGGAGCCAAGTAGGCCATGCCCACTATGGCCATACATGCCCACCCAGCAACCAGGCAGAGAACCCGTTGCTAAAATTTTTGAATCCCACCCCTGCTCCTTTGGATCTCTTAACCAGCAATGATTCTCTCTATGAGATCATCATAATATGTTCTGACTCAGCTGAAGTTTCCAAAAGCAAACACAAATAACCTCCAAAACTGAAAAATTCACAGCTTTATTCCACAAACAACCTTCTTTGTAGATAACAGATAGCTTCCAGCCAATTAGTCCAATAAATCAGAGTCTGTAATCACCACACTAACTCCTTCAAACTTTTGCCTCTTCCAAAGGCAAAAGCCATTTGCAACCAAGCTTATATTCTCTAGAGGGAGGGACCATTAATTAGCATTCTTACTCCTGAGTCGCCTGTGCTGCTCTTCCATGAATCATCCTGCTCTCACTCACACCCAGCAATGGCTTCTCGGGAGCGACCTCCTGATTGCTGCCTGCGAACCACAACAAAATGTCCTTTGGGTTTTAACATTGAATCCTGATAGTTGCATAGAACCAGATCATTCCCTGAATAAATGACATTGTCCACTTAGCTGTTACTTCCTTCAGCAAACTCAGCACAAAAATTATTTGAGCTCTGAATGTCTGGAACTGATCCTGGTCCTCTTTGAAATTCTCTGGTAAGCTGTCATAGGAATGCAGGAACATTGACTGAGCTGTATTTGTTGCGCTGCCATGGATACTGCCCTAGCATGGAGTCAGTTGTAGCATGGCACTGTGCAGACTGGTCACTTGTGCATTTACTTGCAATAACTCTACTGCCAAATGCTTGGCAGATTACAAAGTTCCATGAGGATCAGAGGCCATTCCTAAAATTCCTCTCCTTGGAAGAGAGTAGGAGACTTGCAAGATTGATGTCATCCTTACCAGGTAGACCAGTCAGGCAACATGACCAGATAAACAAATTCTGCTTCACTTTAAAGCTACTTTAACTGAATCTTGTAAATGTGAAAGTACAATCCAGTCCCTTGTTAAGAAGTTACAGAAATCAAATAAATAAATAAATAAATGGAAAATTGGGCTGTAAAGGAGAATGAATTCCTTTACAACTAAGTGTCTGGCTACAGAACTTTTTCCCATTCAATTAACAAGAATGAACTTCTGAACAGTTAACGTATCAAAAGGAATCCTTTATTAAGATGAGACAATTCATGTAGGAGTTCAAAGCAGTGTCTGAGGTCCCCCAGGCATACAGGGTTAGATAAAGGCCCTGTCACACTGCCCAACGGATGCAAAACATTTGTAAAAAGGACACAGCAGACGAGAAAAATGTTCCAGTGCGTCGTGAATGACGGCAGTAGTTATGTTGCGTGCTCTCATAAAAAGGGAGGCAAAAATTGCGTCAAACAGAGAGCGGCCATAACTGACGGAAAAGGAACGGACGCGGGGATGCGACACAGAGGCGGATGGAACGGATGCCGGAAATGGAAGCCTAGCGGATGAAGCGGAGGGAAGTAGATGGCAATCCGAGTGGCTTCCGGGAGGGCCTCAGCAAGAGGACCGCGAACGGAAACAGCGGATGACAGGAGCGGAAGCCGAGCTGGATGTTAAGCAGAAAGCCTAACAGGATTGCCTAGCGTTAATTGCGGGCATGTGGGCGAGGCATGCAGTTGACGTAAACCCCGCGGGATATAGAGCCGGAAAGCAGCTCGGAGCAGATCACATTCACGAGCAAAGACCTGCTGCCTGGACGGGATAATTGACAGCCTTGCCTCGCCTGCCCTGCATGGCCTGGCCCTGCAAGGCCTTGCTGCCAGCCTCCGCTGCAGCTTTCTGCCAGCTCTTGCCAGCATCGCCTGCCCAGCCTTGCGCTGCCAGTCTGCCAGCCTGGCTCCACAGCTGCTCTGCCAGCCATCTGCTGCCAGGCCTTGCTCAGCCTAGCTGCCAGCCTTCCTGCCACCCAGCCTTAGTGCCTGCCTTCCTGCCAGCCCTTGGTTTCCTGCCAGCCTCCCTCACAGTCCAGCAACCCTACAACCATGCGCGGAAGACAGAAAGACGCTCGCTTGCCATGCTGCTGGCCAGCCTGGACAAGAGGGAGCAGGGCCCACCATCGCCACCCCCGGGCCCTCACTCTGGCTTCTGCTGGGGCTCTGTAGCACACGGGCTCCTGCTCTTCTGGGGCTGGCAGCTTCTGCGTGCTTTCTGCTTCTGGAGCGAGCTGGATGATGCTGCTTATGGCGTTTGCGTGCTTCTGCTGGTGACGGATATGCGATGCTGCACCCATAACCATGGCGGGGCTTTCAGACAAAGCACTTTGCCAGGCACACGAGGCTCACCTCCACAGCACTGGACCCTTTCACCCCTGAGACTGAGTGACCAACGAGGCAGTGCCATGAGACTCATTTTTGTTTTACTTAACGGCTTTGTTGTTAAATAAAGTCTATCTTGTGCAATTCACACACTTGCTGCTTCATTTCTTTTTTTTTAAGGTAGAAGTCTTGGGTGAAACTTTTTAGAGAATGGTTTAAGCCTTTGAATCATGCAGGGAATGGGTAAGATAGCCAGTTGGATTGGAGCGATCTGGGCAGTGGGATAGCTGCGTGGGCATAGTTAACCGATAGCATGTGGGACATGAAGGCAAGTGATACAGCGGGCATCGGGTCAGATAGCATTGGGTGGATAAATATAACCTCCAGTGATCAAGTGGACTGATGCAGATCAACCCTCACGCTGACTGCACACATATGGCCCTTTATTATAATAATAATGTCATTCATCATCCACACATGTTCACGCGATAAAAACAACTCTTTATTTAAATGCTCCTGTTCAATTGTTTGGCCCCGCCAACATACATGGACCCAAGTTGCATCTGTGATGCAATGAGACAGGCTGATCAGGAAGCAATCCATTAGTCATCTTATCATGCACTGTCTTGCCACCTCACTGCTCCAGCTGGGGAGCTTGCCTACCGTGTCTCAGGAAGGTTGCACTGCTTCTTCCCTTCACGTGAGGCTCTGTTTGCGGGCCTTGTACATCCTCCGAGTGTCTATTCAGGTTTGCCCTTGCCTCCATTCCCAGGCTCCATGTCCCTATTGCCTTGTTGGAGGTTCCACCGAGCCTGGTTCTGCAAAACTGGATGTTTGACTGGCAGGGTGGCTGTATGGAAATTGTGGGCACAGGATGCAGCAAGCTTTCCTACGATCCTTCTCACGGGTCTCTGGGTGATGCTGCTGCATGGTGGTGAGAAGTTAACCTGGAACCTGTTGCCAGGATGGCCAAGGCGTTTTCCACCAACACCGCTTGCCTGGACAGCCTGTAGTTGAAAGATCCTCTCTCCATGGGGTGAAGCATCTTGGAGGTGTGAGGGCGTTCATGAGGCGTAAGGTTCTGAGCGGAGAAGGTGTCATCACCTGCACGATGAACTAGGGGCATCACCCTTGAAACATCGTGTTGTTTGCGGGCAGGGGTTCTGCGGTGCTGGGAAGCCCACGATGAGGTTGCGTTCCAGGCCCCTCCTTGAGGTGAGTGGCGTTGGCTATACCTAGGCATCTGAAGATGAGCGTGCCTGACCAGCATCGATGTTACTATGGAACTTGTAGTCAGGCATCGACATGGGCGAAGAAGATGGATGGTGACTGAAATAAGTGTAGAACCCAGGGACTTGGCTGGCTGTTTCAGTTAGTGACGGGTGAGTATGAATTGGCAGCGAGGACTCGTTCAGATTAGATATGGCATGCACGTGTCGTAAGAGTGTATCGGGTGCTTCGGAGGGAATAAGAGTACTGGGCTGTGCTACGGGATTGTGATAGGGAATTGTATTCGCAGAGTGTCTGATATGCGACGAGACTATGGGAAGCGTTCGCTGGCAGATCTTTGATGTTCATGAGTAGAGGTGAAGTCTCAATGTATGATATGGCTTGAGGATCAGTGAGGGTGCACATGAAGGAGACGTTCTATCGCAGGATCGCGTTCTTCGAATGGATGGCTGCGAACCTACTGTTCTCTGGCAAAGATGCTGAGTCGTCGGGGTATGTTGGGGTGGGTGGGCAGCGGCTTCAGTCCGTTACTGCATCGCCTCTGTAGTGGGTTCTCTGAGAGGTCCAGGTGGGTGCAGAAGGTGAAGTGCCAGTCCATGTAGGTTTAGTTAGCGCCGGAGGGTCCAGGCTGGCGGAAGAGTTGGTGGGTGATTTGCGTTGCCGGCTATCAAATGTGATTGTGTACCTGGGTCGATTGCAGCCGACAGGTCAGGGCTGCATATCAGCACTTTCGATATCAAAACACGTGAGGCTGGCAGCCGCAGGTGGATGACGCAATCGTAGCTCATTGGTAAAGTTGCTGCGAGAAGGTGACAAACGAAGGGGTGATCTTGTGTGTGCCTTGGGGTACCTCCAACCGATCGGAGCGTTGTCGTTGGTGAGTCGTAGGGGAGTTCGCGTAGCTCTGCTCTTTCTGGTATCGACCTCTTCAGTCACCCAACGCTTCTTGTACGCCCTTTTTCTTCCCGTAGTAAAGAGTTCACAGAGCCTGTAGATGGCTTCGCAACTGTTGGCGAAGGATGGTGGCTACCAAACGTTGGATGCTTTTATGTGTAGCTGCAAGCCCTCCTTTGAGTGCTGGGCCGATGACTGGTATGCTGTGAAGAGCAAGAGTCAGATGAAGGCTGCCAGAGGTCTGACTGCAGGGCTGCTGGTCTGAAAGTGAGAATCCAGGTGAGTTGCTCCGCCCTTTTTATAGGCGCGAAGGTATAGGTTTTTCCCCTATGTGTCCCCTTTGGGCATCGTTAGGCATCCTGTAGACATCCTTAAATATTCAGCGAGAGTAGGGTCCGTCTTGGTGAACGTTTTTTACAATTTTAACAATGCTTTGTTTTCCATTCTGGAATCGCTCGGCATCTGTTTTGCATCCATTCCATCGTCCGTTCGCGCTCTTCCTCTCCCTGGCGTCCATTTACCGCTGGAGTGGATGGAGTTGCAACCGTGCACAGCTATATCCTAGCGGATAATCGCCGTGATGCATAACGGATGGCATATGGATGCGTAGCGGATGCTAGTGGGATTGGAGAAGCGGACGCATTGGTATACTTTTCCGCGCAAAAGTTTGGGAAGCAGCTCGAAAACTCTGAGCGGATGAAAAACGTCAATAGACGGATGCTGGACGGATAGAGAGGATGAAAAACGTATGCAGTGAGTACAGAACGGATACATCGCGTTAATCAACAGGTGACAAGTGTTTTTCTCCGTTTTACATCCTCTTTCCATCCGTTGGTGCAGTGTGACAGGGGATTTGGGGAGTTTAGAAACCCCTCCCCTTATCTCGATGTGTATTTAGTAAAACAAAAGCCAGTATGTTAATTCCCCACCATCACTTCTGTAGAAATGATCTTTTTCACAGTTTCCCAGAGCATACCTAATTTCTCCCCACCCCCTTTTTAGAACGAACTTTTCCGAGATTCCCAGGACACATCTCACCATGGAATTTTAATGATCTTCTCATCTCCTGGCTGTGCCTCTCAGACGTGATAGGTTCTGGCCATCTGGCTTTTTCTCCCTCCATTGTATCATGTGTGGGTTATACAAATTTAATATAAGATTAAATATTTTCAAGTTACATCAAGAAAGGATTTCTTTATCAGTCTCCCCCCCTTTTTTTCTTCTTCCACTGAAGAAATTACAAATACACAGATCTGACACTCAGGTCCATTCTGAGTCTCTTGCACTACTCACTATCCAATTTGAGCTATGTATTTGCTTATCTAACCATTGCCTCATCATTATCCCTTTGCACTGTCTCCCAAAGCTATTTCTACATACCACAGAACTCAGGATTTTGTGCTGGACAATTACATCATATGATTTCTCTTTTATGGCTTTTCAATTTATCTTCCTGATGGAACAGCATTAAATGTGTGAAGAAGTAGAAGCAGAAAACAAATCAAACCTAATAGTTATGCATTCATTTTCTTTTTTGCTAGAGATGGATGTATGTGGAAGATGTTTTTCCCTTTAGCTTGTAATTTGCATCATTTTTTTTCCTTTTATCAGCATAGCTGTTCTTAGCAAGGATGCAAAATGTGCAATATAGAATAGTATGCAATATACTATTATATTGCAATATACTATTATATATGCAATATACTATTATAATATACTATTATATCTATACAATATAGAACAGTATGCAATAGAATATAGAATAGTATACTAAATTAGGGTTTGTTTTTGGAGTATGTGAATGTGCAAAATGCCTGTGTTGTGAGAAACCAAATGAACATAGACATTCCAATCATGAACACACTGTATACATTGTCTGTTATTCTTATTAATGAACTAATCAGAATTGTGTCCAATTTCTGCCACTTTGATTGGGCACTTTGAAGTGCCCAATTAATCAGCAACAAAAGGGTAAGATATAATGTTGTTATTGTAATTGGTTTTATTTCTTTGATTTAGCACCAGTAATCGTCCAAATTAAAGCAGACGAACTAAATTAAAAAAAATATATATCTTTTCCAGTTTGAAGAACTCTATACTTATGATCTCACTTTGTTTCAGGTAATATTATGTCATAACAGTCTGCTAAATGATGATTTGTACTGATATATCACTGGTTTGTTGATATGGAGTAATTTAAAGAAATTGGTTTTTTTAATGTTTTAAAAAAACAATTAGTTTTATAATTTTTGATGTAACACAGAAAGGTAGCAGTAGTCTAGCCTAAATAAGATGTGTCTAGATCAGACCTGGAAATTTTATAGCCTGTGGGCACATCTGGTCCTTTTGGTTTCCCTGTCCGGCCCGTGGTGTTGATGATATCAGCTGTGGGGGCAGGGGTGGGATTCAACCAGTGTTAATACTGGTTCGGTGACTACGTTTTGCGCACGCATGCAAGTTGGATGGCGCGCATGCCAGGTAAGGAGTGAGTGGGTGGGGTGGGACCAGCCAGTGGTGCGATTTGCTGGTTCTCCGGCAGGTAGAATCTCACCCCTGGTGAGAGTGCTTTTTGCGTGCACGTGTAGACTATTTCCTAAAAAACTCAGCTGTGTCCCCCAGACAGTTGAAAAGCGCTGTGCGCAGGTGCACAGCATTTGAAAAGCCTCTTTTTTCCTGCTTTTTCATTCTCAGCTGTGCCCCGCAAAGCAGCTGAGGTTGAAAAAGCAGGAAATAAAGGACAGGTAAGAGCCTGGGTGGGTGGGCCAAACTGCAACAAACACAGAACCGGTTTGGTGTCTTCTGCTCTTCAGAGCTACCGGTTGTTTAGAACCATGCAGAACCGGTAGCATCCCACGCCTGAGGGGGGCAGGGGGGGCATCAGCAGTGGGGGAGAACAACATCTGCATTGACCTTTCACAACAGTACAAATTTCTTAGATAGCCCCTTAAGAAAATTAATTAACTATCTATGGTCTAGATATCAACCAATATATTCTTATAAACTCTGGTTTCTTTAAATGAAATTTTAAAAAATCCCTATTTTGTTACTTATTTTTGCAATCATATTTTACCTATGTACCCGACTCTACTGAAATCAATGAGAATTGTATCACTAAGGATCATCACAGACATTTCCCTTCCAAAGGTGTTTATGTGCATATTTTAACTGTTTATAAGCTTGGATCAATTTTAGAGAGATGTACAATAATTCATGAATCAATCACTACCTAACTGGATTACTGGATTATAATATGAACACTTGGAAATGACCTGAAAGTTGAAAGTGGTTAAAAATACCACAGCAAGATTGCTGGCTAGACAAGCTGACCATAAAATATCAATAAAGTTGTATTAAAGTTGATATTAAAACTGTACCTATTGTCAATCAGCTTCAAGGCCCAATTCAGAGAATGGTTTCCTTCCTTCAAAGTTTTACAGAATGCAGTACAAATAAAAAAACAGACAATGAAATAAATAATAAACCAAAGCCTTCTAAAACAGTAGATATAAATGTGTAGAATTTGGGCATCTCTATTTTTGTCAATCTAAAGACTGATTTGAATTCTCCATGCTTGCTTTGCAGTTTTTAAGAATAGCAGGAATCCTTTCTCATCAAGTTGAGAAAACTTCTTACCCAAATTATGTCAGTTGTACCAAGTGGTAACACTTATAAAAAATGATCATGAGCACTTTTGGCTGTATGGTCTGGTCTGTTGATTTGATATTTTCCATATCTTGATATTAAAATTTGTCTCAATCATTGGATGGCTCATCTAAAATTGCCATCACATTAAAAAATTCATGAGGAATCGCAATTAGTGGTTGATCTATAATTTAGAAGAACAAAATGTTGGCCACTATGCTCCAAACCTTAACACTGCTTCTTCAGCTTTCCAGTTTGCTTGGAAAAAGAGCATGTGTTAATGTGGTAAGCATAAAAGTTTAAAAATCACTTGAACATTCTTATCATGACCTGAAGGTTGTTATTAGTCATAACAACTCTGAAAATCTAGTTTGTACTGTGCACTGTGAAAACAACTCTAAGCATATAGAAGAAATAATATGCACAAATCATGAAAAACCACCTCACTATCGGTGACCCATATGCATATAAATACCAACATTTCTTTAACAACAACAACAACAACAACAACAACAACAACAACAACAATAATAATAATAATAATAACAATAATAATAATAAATATTATTATTTAAGAAATGTTGGTATTTACATGCTTATAGGTTACCTATAGTGAGGCAGTTTTTCATTATTTAAGATTATTTTCTTTATCATTCTAGGGGAAAAATGCAAGTTTGCTACCCCGAACTCTTACCAAAACAACAACCCTGCTGCAAGCAACTTTAATAGCAACTAATATTTGCTAAGTCAGGGCATATTGCAAAAGGAAGTTAAGAAATGGGACCTTTATCGATGTGTCTGCCATGTGTTTACTAAAATATGTCACCATTTCATTCAGTCAGTGATCACTTGTAGTTTCTCAGACCATAGTTTTATTGCTTGTGCTCCAAAAAATATATATAATAATTTAAAGAATAATTCCCAGGTTACGTTTAAATAACTTTGAAAGTTTTGGCATGTCCTTCTATCAACATTCTGTTAGCCTAATCTAATCATTAGATTTTAGTTTGGTTTTTGACTATCAATTAGCAAAGTACAAAGTTAATCATAAAACTATAAAACATCTCTACAACATAGAATTATTCTACCATTCTAAGATTATAAAATAAAATTTATTATTATGTGTACCTATAGGGCTAAGTTCGAAAATATATTTATTTATTTGACTTGTATGCTGCTTCCCAGGGACTCTGGATGGCTGACAATGTCAACATCAAATAAAATTACATCTCCCAAATCCCACACACTTATAAAAATAAAGCATACATAAAATGATTGTTAGGATTAAAAAAAAAAAAAACCCAAAACATTTGTGCAGGAAAACCAGCACTGGTTTTGAGTCTTCAGTACCAAAATGGTGTATCCAATAAAGTTTTACTTTTAAAGCTCCCACAAGTGTTTTCTTATTTTGGGTTCACTAGTCAGATAGTTGACAATTCCATCAGCATCATTCCTGACTACAGTAATGTTCAAATCTTAACAGCACTAATATTTTCAAATGAAGATCTTAGGAATGCTGGTTATCCTGAAATTCAGCAACAGGAAGAGAAACATCTATAGAGTCCGTTATCAGTTTGGCACCCTGATGTGTTGTGGAAAATTGCCAAAAGCCACTTTAGTTTTGGGAAGACATAGTTTTCTTATGTTACAGCTACACAGAGCCTTTTCAAATGAATTCCATTTTATCATATTGCTTGAACAATGTCTGACATTATACATGTGCATTAATAAAACAGCTGCTTCATCCCTTCATCATTTTAAATTATTTCCTGGTTTCATTCATTAAGAGAATAGGCACCCTCTTACTGTATAGAATGTGTCGTGCTATTGCTCAATATCCATTGAATATCCAGATGCTACTTAGTTTTGCCTATTACTTTCATTAGTTCTGGTTGGATTTATACATGAAGTAATTGCCCTGTTCCATATACCTATATATCTACATCCACTCATCTATATGCTGTCCATATTAAAATAAATTAGGTTCCTTTTAGCATGTGCACATGGAAAATTTCAAATCCAAATGTCCAACCAGGACAGTATAGAATAGTCTCCACCTTCAATAAACTGAAAGGAGTACTGCATTATTCTGCATTATTACTCTTCCAAAATGACCACTACATCCATATTGAAATTAACAGTTAGATCTTAATTTGGAAATTAATTCTTAGTGGGAATTTGGTTACAAACAAATAATCTGATGTAACTAACCTGGGGAACAGCAGTCCACTGATGACCAGACACGGGCATTCAAGGATGGCTGGTGTGTGGGGAAATTACCTGGAAATTTGAGAGGAAGGACTGGAGAGGGGTTTAAAAGGAGATGATCTGGCAGGAAATGGGGAAGAAGGGAAAAGAGAGGAAGAACAAAGGGGAAAGAGTGTGAGAGAAAACAAAAGAAGGAATGAATAACAGAGTTGCAAGGGACCTTGAAGGTCTTCTAGCCCAACTCCCCTGCTTAGGCAGGAAACCCTACATCAGTGATGGCGAACCTTTTCCTTCTGTTGTGCCAAAAGTGCGCATGTGCCGGCACCCACAATGCAATGTGTCCTGCACGCACAACACCCCCCACTGCCCTGTTACCTGCACTATGCATATGTGTGCCTCCCAGCTGATTTTAGGCCTGTTTGAGGCCTTTTTCGGTCTTAGAGACTTTAAAGAAGCTCTGCATCCTTTGGAGGCTGAAAAATGGGCCCATTTCGGCAATTCTGGTATTTCCAGAAGGCCCATTTTTCGGCCTTCCGAGGCTGCAAAGGCTTCCCTCAAGCCTCTGGGAGACCGAAAAAGGCCTCAAATGGGCCAAAAATCAGCTGGGAGGCATGCACATGCTCAGTGCATGTAAGTTTGGCTCCTGTGCCCAGGCAAATGGTTCTGCATGTCACCTGTGGCACGCCATCACAGCCCTACACCATCCCAGACAAGTGGCTCTCCAGACTCTTCTTAAAAGCCTCCTGTAATGGAGCGCTCACAACTTCACTAGTTAATTGTTCTCAATGTTAGGAGAGGAGAAAAAGAATGGGGCAACCAAGAAAGAGTGATAGGTAAACAGTGGAGAATGAGAATGAAAAGTGGAAGGGAGAGTGCCACAGACAAAAACATTACTGGGATGATTGGCAGAGAAAGATAAAGGCAAGTGGAGAAATAGTGGCTAAAAGGAAAGCAGGAGAGAAAGAGAGAGAGAGAGAAGAAAGAGATGCAGGGGAGGGAGGGAGAGTGTGTGTCAGGGAATGAATAAGACTAGGAAAGAAGGGGAAAAGAGACAGCTATAGGAGTTTACTGGCTTGCCATGTTGCCACCCTTACCAAGTGGCCTGTTCCTGGCAGGGCTGCATCAGAGCTGAGGAACAACAAAGGGGGAGAGAAAAAAGAGAAAGAAGTGCTTACTGGCTTGTCCTTTCACACCCTCAACATCAGCTCCCTACAAAAGTCTGATCTACTAATGGTCAAGGGGAATGAGGAAGAATTAAGAAGGCATTTAAGGTGGGCTGGACTTACTGTAAATCTCTTGGGAGTACACAGGGACTCATGACTTATGATGTATTTAACCCCTTCTTCAGCCTGGTCATCTCTTACATCAGTGGGGCAAGTAAGGGAGGGAGGGAGGAGAGAGAGGGAGGGAGGAGAGAGAGGGAGGGAGAGACAGATAGACAGACCCCTCCCAAAAGGGAGCCAGGAGTGGAGGAAAAAGGTAGGCAGGCAAGCTGAGCTGGGCGAGAGAGTGAGCCAGTGACCAGAAGGGCACCTGACAAGCCAGAGGATTGCAGAGGCAATCTAAGAGAGAGCAGAGAGAGCAGGTGACTGGGCAGAGGGGAGCCAGACAAGTCAGAAGATGGTGGAGGTGAGCTGAGTGCATGGAGCAAGCAGATGAACAGCCAGAGGGAAGCCAGATGAGCCAGAGGATAGTAGAGGTGAACTGTGTGAGCAGGGGTAAGTGAGAGAGCACCCAGAGAACAAGTCAACGACCTAAGAGATTGAGGAGGGACAGAGACGTTTGAGATGCCAGTGAGTGATACATGACTGACGACCGAACTGAGAATGTGGGACAAGGAAAGTCCCAAGAAAGGAATAGAAGGATCTGGACATTAGCAGCCCTTTTGAGATGGCACTATATTAAAAATTGATCTCCATAACTATTTGTATGCAGCATGGAAGAGTGAGGAATCCTATGCTATGTTCCCCCTGGCTGGATCAATATTTTTTTATATTGTTGATTTTCCTACATCTTGGTTGTTGCTACATTTTATTTCATGTGAAAAAGGGGATCACCGTGTTTTTTACTGTCTCTATTCTCTAACATTTGATGGGTTTGTGAAGACTTAGGTCATCAGTTAACTGCATTCCCTCAAAAAATCCCTTGTCTGAAATCTTAGAGTTATTCTTGATTCCTGTAAACAAACTGAGTTTGAGTTCATAGAGGTTTCAATCAGAACATTTTTATTGACTCTTTTGGCTTCTATATCTTTGATAAAATCAGACCTGTTCCTACACATTCTTTTTAGTGATAACACATACTTATCAAATCAAAGGATAAAAGGCAAAGGATATATTAACATCCTTTCTTATTCTTCTTATATTCTTCTTATATCTATATTTATAATCTATATCTACAGTCTCTATCTATCTATCTATCTATCTATCTATCTATCTATCTATCTATCTATCTATCTATCTATCTATCTCTGTAGGAGCCTTTGTGATGCAGTGGTTAGAGTATAGTACTGCAAGCTACTTCTGCTGCAGCCATCTGCCTACAATTTGACAGTTCAAATCCGACCAAGCTCAAGGCTGACTCAGCCTTCCATCCTTCTGAGGTGGGTAAAATGAGGACCCAGATTGTTGGGGGCAATAGGCTGACTTTGTAAGCTGCTTAGAGAGGACAATAAAGTGGTATATAGGTCTAAGTGTTATTGCTATCTATCTATCTATCTATCTATCTATCTATCTATCTATCTATCTATCTATCTATCTATCTATCTATTATCTTCTTATATTCTTGAGGGAATAGAAGGGGAACTCAGCTGTCAAGAATAGCCAGTATTCTAGAAGATATACTCGAGATCCAGATGGATCTCGACAGACTTGCGCACTGGGTCATATCTAACAAAATGAAATTCAATGCAGAGAAGTAAGGTTTTACACTTAGGCAAGAAAAACCAACTCTACAGGTACAGACAAGGTCAAATATGGCTCAATGCCAGTAACTGGGAGAAGGATCTTGGAATCCAAGTGGACAGTCACTTAAATATGAACCAGCAGTTTGTGGCAGTAACCAAAAAAGCCAATGAAATCCTACGTGGTATTAACAGAGGGACAGAATCAAGATTACTTGAAGTATTAGTTCTGCTTTCCAAAGTACAGCCACACTTTTCTTGTTGGAGCAATGTGATGACAAGGTGATCTGATGGTAGATTTATCTTTGTCTCTCTCTGTCATCAGTTCATGCCCTGGTGACTTTGACATTCTCCCACATTGTCATCTTTGGATGTATTCAAACAGTTTATTATGGACCCCACTAGCTCAATAATTTTGGCTGGTGGTTTCCAGAAGGAAAGCCTTCTCTGCAGAGGTGGAATTCAAAAATCCCAGCAACCGGTTCACTGTCTGGTTGCTGGGTAGGGCATACCAGAACTTCCTGTTTCTGGCTTCTGGTGGACCTCCAGAGCCCAGGGAGCCCATTTTCACCCTCCCAAGGGCCCACAGGCTTCCCCCGAGTCTCTGGGAGGGTGAAAACAGTCTCCCTTGGGCTCTACAGGCCCACCAGTAGCCAGAAATATGCCCATTTTGCAACTTCCAATTTTTCCAGGAAGGCTGTTTTTTGCCCTCCCAAAGGTCCAGAGGCCTCACTCGGACCTCTGGGAGGGCGAAAATTGCCTCTCCTGGTCTCTGGATGCCCTCCGGAAGCTGGAAACAGGCCCATTTTGTGACTTCTGGAAGGCCTGTTATTCCCCCTCCCAGAGCCTCCACATGAAAATGGGCCACATGGAGACTCCTGGGAGGCGAGGGGCGGGAGGGGTGGGACCAGCCGATTGGTTGAAATACCGTTTCAGTGAACCATCTGTAATTTTAACAGCCAGTTCGCCCAAACCAGTCCAAACCAGTAAAATCCCACCCCTGCTTCTCTGTTATTGCCCCTATCCATAGAACATCTTGTCCCCTGACTGCCTCCCCTTTTTTGGCCTTATGAAAGAATGTTAAGACCTGGTCCTTTCAACCAGCATGAGGATCCAGTGATGGTGCTGGTTGGTGGCTAGGGGGCAGTTTCTCCATTTTTCAACTTTATTTTTTTCTTTAAGATGTTATGGTTTTTATCTGTAAACTGTGCAGAGTCAGTTAGATAGTGAAATGGGAAGCATGTACATTTGAAAAACAAACAAACAGAGAAACAAAAATAAATAATCTTTTCCTGCACTGGGTAAACAGTATGATTACAGGATTAATTCATAAACTTTCCCCCCTGTGATGTATTGGATGAAACATTTTACATTTTCAAATCATAGAGATGAATGAGAAAATAAACATAATGTTTCCTGTTTCTCCTGGTGCCAGTAAGTTACTCATAAAATGTTCAATTTTAATACAATTTGTGTTGTTACTAGTTCTTTTATATTACAGTGAAGAGGAAGAAGAGTACAAGTGTTTGTATTACTCATATTGAAAAGGCTTAACCTTGTAATCTGCTCAAATGCCATAACTGTTACTTGATGTTAAAGGATGAAATTCATAAACTAGAGAATGACAGTTCCATATTAAAATGAAAGATGAAGTGTAGTTTTTGATGTAAATGTCATTTCACATTTACCAAAGGAACATTATTTCATAGATTCATTACAGTAGTTTTTACTAACATTATATCAAGCAATATCATTTGATGCCATATTAAACTCTCTAAAGTTAAAGAGTGGCACTACCATCTCAGTTTTTTTTCCTATATTTTATTTTATTGCATGCAACAAAAATGTCCAACTGCTTTAGAGATATATCACTGTAAGACATCTCTGTTGCTGTTGGAAAGTAAATAACTGTTGTGATCATATCGGCTGCTGTTTTGAAGGTAAGAAATATTTCTCTAAAGGTGTAGCTTGTTGCATTTATTTCCAGTGATTACACTGAGAACTGTAATCTTGAAACAAATTTATGGGCAAACCTAGTAAATGCCACTTATATATTGGGAATGGAGAAAAGGGTTCATAGATTTTCTGAATACATTTTTTTTAATGGTCTCTTTTACCTCCTACTCATTATTTGGAAGATGGGCTCTTCACTGTTTCCATTGGGACCAGAACCAAAATAGTCTGAAAAAGGTAGCCAAGGTTTTGGCTTTCTAAATCACGGAGATAATTAACCAAGGACCTGATATGGTCCCAGGCACTAATTTAGCAATCACCATTTTGCACTGTAGTATAATTATATTAATGATGTTAAATATGCATGAAAGTAGATGTAGTAGAAGGGGTTAGATGGGAGGCAAATAAAATTATGGAAAATTTAGGTTTAGGTTTCTACTTTATGATCAAATCACTTTCTTGCCTTGACCCTTGTAAGAAGATTTCTTTTTGTGGTCAGTTTTTATTCTTCCAACAATTTGTAGATATTTCAACTTTGGTATATTCAGCCCTTCACTAAGTAATTTTTGCTTTGCCTATAATGTATCTGAATGTGATGGGACTAGAGATGCGATGGGAATTGCACTTTTATATACTGTTATCTCTTGCATATAAAATTAAAGAATTTTAAAAAGTACACTTTTATATACAATTATCCCCAGCAGAAAAAACATTTAAGGGAGAAATTAATACTGAAACTGTGAGACTTGAGAAAAGCTTCACACTTTCATCAAACTTCATCTTTTTAATAAGTCATTTTATTTTTCTACCCAATTTCATGTCTCTGTATCATAAATATGAACAAATCCATTAACTAAGCCAGCTCCTTATATTACTGAAGTTCAGCAATTTGAGAATTTTATTTACACTGTTTGCCATGATAGATAGGTTGTTCTGTAATATAATGTACAGAAAAACAAGATCAGTTTAGTCTTTAAAAAAATATGTTTTTTTTCCTTATTCCATATAATTTTTAAACACTGTTTTTGCCATTCTTGTAAAGTTCTTTTTCTGGGGTTGGAATTGATGACTCTTGAAACAAGAAGTTTATTTTGAGTAATGCATTCATTTTAATAACTGCAATTATCTTAACAAAGAAAGGTTTACATTTTTCGCCTTTCAAGATCTCTGTATTTCTCTCCATAATTGGAAACATAATTGTTTAGATAGAATAGAATTCTTTATTGGTCAAGTGTTATTGGACGCACAAGGAATTTGTTTTGGTGCAAATAAAAGAAAAGATACATTTGTCAAGGGGATGGGTGATAAGGAGTGATGAGAAGATGAATAGTAATAGTAGTGCAGACTTTGTAAATAGTTGGACAGTATCGAGGGTATTATTTGTTTCGCAGAGTGATGGCATTCAGGAAAAAAATGTCCTTGTGTTTAGTTGTTCTGGTGTGTGTCATTTTGAGGATAAGAGTTTAAACAGATTATATCCAGGATGTGAAGGGTCTGTAAATATTTTCACAGCCCTCTTTTTGACTCCTACATTGTACAAGTCCTTGATTGAAGGCAGGTTGGCAGCAATTGTTTTTTCTACAGTCCTAATTACTCTCTGAAGTCTGTGTCTGTCTTGTTGGGTTGCAGAACCAAACCAGACAGTTTTAGTTATAGATATAATTCTTAATTGTTACCGATCAGACACAACCCAGTTATTTCATTAAATCTACTGGTATTATGTGGCAGACATTTTTTTCTGCCAATATGTCTAGAGCAATGATAAATGATAGGAGAGAAAGTGAGCATCCTGACCTGGTACTTTTGCTCATTTGAAAATCTTTCCTATACAACAAGGCCTTTACTTAAACAATAGATCTTTCAGCATATTCAAAATTCACTGTTTTCCCTAATTGTTCCCTAACTGTTGAAAAAAATCATTTCAGACTAACTGCTAGCAATTCTCAATCATATAATCCATTCCCTGAGTCTAATTTGCATTCTTATCTTTTTAGCACCTGGTTACTTTAGGTGTGGTGGTTGCTGTGTGCCTGATTTCTTTTTATTGAATTTACAGCATGGCTTGCTGAAACATTTCATTATATTTTCAATTTATTATACATATAAAACTGGGTTTCAATCAAACCATTGCATGCAACAAGTTGATAAATCAAAAATAATTTATCTGTGTTGACTGCTATCAATCTACTAGCCAAAATATTGTGCTTGATCTTGAGTTGAGGAATAAAATCATATACTGTTGAATTTGTTGCAATAAAGGGGGATTAGATAAATTCCTGAAGGAATTTATAAGTGGCTTCTAGTCAAGATGAACTAAAGGAAATTCTCAAAACTATTCAATAAAATATTAGTAGAACTGAGTGCCACTTTATACATATAAAAGAGTTTTTTGTAAGAATTGAATCAATAGAATAAAGTGTTCTGTAACATAGCAGCAAGTATGGTTAAACTATTAACATCAATGTGATCAAGTGGACATTTAATCACGTCTTTTTTTCTAATTATCTGAAAAAAATATAAAATATAAAATATTACACAGCATAATAAATAGCATCAGGCAAGGAATTAATTAAACTTTCTGTTCAGATTTGAGGCATATCTCCAAAAATATGCTGGCAAAAAGCAAGAATGAGGATGCTTCATTTTCAACAGTTGATGGAAAAATGACTTTCTATCTAAGCTGTTTAATAATCTATTTGTTAATACCTTCATGTTTCCGTTTTATTTTGTTCTATCATTTTATAAATTATAAATGTAAATATGAATAAGTTCTTTGTTTCTTTGGCTTCAGGCAATGCTTAGACACTGCAGTTTCCTGATGAGACGGATTTGACTATATTTTGATGGACTGATTTTCTTCATTCGGGGAAAAAAAAGAGTTTGGAAAGCAGATGAAATAGAGGAAAAAAAGGTAGCATTTAGAAGTTAGAAGTATTCCTGGGTTTTATTGTTTCTTTACAGATTTTATTTTAAAAAATGATGTGTAGAAATATAATTTTACCATTGGAGAATATCATATATCAGTTACACAAGCCAGTGGCTTCTTTCAATTTAAGTTACAGAAGGAAAACAGTAACGATATACTTGTTTTTGAAAACCAATAAAGTTACAAAAAGAGGGTGTGTGTGTGTGTGTGTATGTGTGTGTGTGTGTGTGTGTGTGTGTATGTGTGTGTGTGTGTGTG
>BHFT01004774.1:30977-43145 GCA_004320025.1 Laticauda laticaudata
AGAGAGAGAGAGAGAGAGAGAGAGAGAGAGAGAGAGAGAGAGAGAGAAGCCAGAGTTGTACCTCACAAGAATATAGCAGGATCAAATTAATTAGATGTAGAAGGTACAGTAAGGCAAAAAAACAAACAAAATTGGAACACTCAATTTTGGAGTATAGCTAGGTTACTGTATCTAAAATAATAATATAATTGATTGCCTTCTCACTTTGGGGCTGGCTTATCAGAAGGAAAGCTTATTAGTTGAATAGCCAAACAAGACTGACCAAGAAATAAAAAGAAGACTACTATTCTCTTCCAGGAAAGAAAACAAGTATGACTGTCTTCATGAATTCTAATGGCTATGGAAATTACTACCAGCAGCAGTTGGTACAAATACCAGTATGGAGAGATACAATCGAAGAATTATCTATATTTCTCTTTCTTACTACATGCTTTTGTGTCTTAAGCCCATGTCCCACTGCATCAACGGATGCAAAGAGGATTTAAAACGGACAAAAAAGCTTGCCATAGGTTGGAAAACACGATGCATCCATTGTGTACTCACTGCATATGTGTTTCATACGGTCTATCCATCAAACACCATCTACTGCTATTTCATCCGCTCAAAAAGTTTTGAGTTGCACAAAACTTTTTGAGCGGATGAACTTTCCTGCCGCGTACAATGTACATCCGCGACCCATACGGGCAACAAACGTTCTATGTCCGTTGTCATTCGTTACACGTCCGCTGTATCCTCTCGGCATCCTCTGGGTATCCTCACAACTCACATCCGCTGCAGCTGAAATGGAAAGAGGGAGGAAGCGAAAGGTACATGGAATATCCACACAGCGTAAGTAGCACGGAAATAGAAAGGATGTAAGTGGATGCATCTCATATATAAAGCATTAAAATGGAAACAAACATTTGTATATGGGACATATCTTGGATATTTAGGATGTCTGGAGTATGCCTAGAGTATGTGGAAGGACACTAGCAGAAAACTGATATTTCCTATAAAAGGGGGGAGGAAATCCTGGATCTCAGTATGAGTCCAGCAGCCGTGGTGTACAGACTCTTTCACCCTTGGTCTTGTTCTTCCACATCATCCATTGATCTCCACCATGGATGATCACACAATCCTTATGGTAGCTGCGATCATTCAACACCAGAACCAAGCCTCTTCAGACTGTTTCACCTTTTCTCATTTGCTGTGGGAAGTCCTGGTACTCATAGCCTTGGTAGGTGATGGCCTGTTGAAAGCCGTGGAAGGGCTGTGACATTACCTGGGGTGGAGGAGCAGTCCTGGAGTGGGTTGGAGCAGGTTCAGCTGGGCCTAGAGGGTGGCACAGAGGTGCTGTGATCTTCTCCTTCATCATCTGGTACTGGGCCTCAGGGAGGTCCATGGAGGGTCTGGCTCACGAGTAGGTGATGAAGGGCTTGCGGTTCGATGATGGTAATGTCACTGTGGACCAGCTGAAAGAGAAGATCTGTGCTGGTTTTGATTGTGTCCCTGATCTCCAAGAGGACAGTGTGGCTCTGGACCTCCAGTCTGCCTCTCTGCCTGCTTTCTGTGGAGTGGAGCTGGGTGTGGGTGTGGGTTGGTCTCTGACTGCTGCTTCTTCTTGCTCCATTTGAGACAGGGGATCTTTACATCCTCCGGCATGGGAAGTGCAGCTGTCGGGGGGGTCTCTGTCATGGGGCCCTCCAAAGACACCTTGCCTGGACACGGTAGCTGTCTCCTGGCTGGAAGAGGACTGGCTGTCTATGGGCTGTCTGAGGGGAGGGTTGACAGAGGGGCTGCTCCTTGGTGGCGGATCTCCACCTTCAGGAAGCTTGCACTTGGCCATGACGTACATCTTCCAGTCCATCAGCTTGACAGCTGCCTGCCAGATTTCTTCAGGTGCATGTGCCATACCAGGTGTGCATGTGCTTCCACCATCCCAGGAGTACATCTGCAGTGCAGCCAGGCTCTCTGCCTTGTCTCTTCCATGCTGCATGCTTCCTCTGGTGTCGTGATAGAGCCTGTAGCCCTTTTTCCACAGGTACTCGCTCTCCCTCAGCCATTCCAGCATCTCCTCCTCATGGTCCTCGGAAATGGAGTACTGTTTCCTCTCTCCCTTCTCCTTCACTTGCCTCTTCCTCCTCTGGCAGGGGCTTCAGGGCCTTCCACAGCAGGGCTTTGAGGGCCTTGGGGCTGGTCCACCCATAGCAGCAGCAGTAGCAGTAGCAGCAGCACCAGCAGTAGCACACCAGCAGCAGGAGAAGCACCAGCAGCAGCAACAACCAGCAGCACCAGCAGCAGGAGAAGCACCAGCAGCAGCAGCAGAAGAAAGAGCACCAGCAGTACCAGCAGCACCAGCAGCACCAGCAGCAGCAGAAGAAGAAGCACCAGCAGTACCAGCAGCACCAGCAGCACCAGCAGCAGCAGAAGCACCAGCAGCTTCAGAATCAGCACCAGGGGGTGGGATGGTGGTTCTGTCCTTCTTGCCCAGTGTTGGCAGGAGTAGGCACAGGCTTCCTTCTTCCCTGACTGACGAACTATGGTGTTCTTTCAAGATGTCTCTGGCAGCAGGTCTTTCCTCTGATTGGTGACTGCTTGCGAGCTGCATCCTTTTATATCCGCAGAGCTGACACAATTCATCCTCCCCGCATGCGCAGTGAATGCTTTGGCATCTGCTATCATCCGCTATGCTTCCTCTTTGCTTCCTAATAGGCATCCGTGAGGCATCCACGTAATCCGCTAGGCATCCGCTCCTTCCGCTATGCGTTCCGCGTCAACTATTCTCCCCCCGGAAGCCCTGCGGATGTGTCATCTGCTTCCATCTGCTGTCATCCGCTAGCCTCCTACGAACATCCGCTTACCATCCTCGCTGCGTACTACCCCTGTCCATTCTTTCCGTTCTTTTCTGTCTGTTCATGCACATTTTTGCCACTTTGAGAGCGGATAAAAACGGATGGAGCCACCCCGAAATTTGCTGCGTCTGCTGTGTCCTTTTTGCATACATTTGGCATCCATTGGCCAGTGTGACCTAGCCTTTAGCTTATGATTTCTTACTCTCTCTGATTTTGAAATTATATAGAATACATAATAACAGATTTGGATGAGATTTTGGTCCCATGGTTCAAGCAGGCTTACTCTGGTAGGAATGATATGACAGAGCGTAGAATATAGAGTAGTGCTTTCTATTATTTTTCTGGCTGGGTTTTGAGAAGGATTTGGGCAGTGGTGGGATTCAAATTTTTTTACTACCAGTTCTGTGGGCATGGCTTGGTCGGCATGGCAGGGGAAAGATACTGTAAATCTCCAGTCAGAGGTGGGATTTACCGTTCTCTGAACTACTCAAAATTTCCACTACCGGTTCTCCAGAAACTAGTCAGAACCTGCTGAATACCACCTCTGGATTTTGGAAGAATGTTTATTTTTCCAAATAGTGAAATAAATTTATTTTAGCCTTTAGACCATGCTGGCTCGGGAATTCTGAGAGCTGAAATTCACAGGCATAAAATTGCCAAGCTTGGCTTACCATTAAACCAAGGGTGTCAAACCCATGTCATCATGGTGGCATCAGGTGACATATCAGGACTTTCCCCTTGCCAAAACTGGGTGGGGTGGGGCCAGCATGTGACACCATCCAACCCGTGGCCGCGTGAATTTGAAACCCCTGCTTTAGAGAATAGTTTTTCATGTGCTTTCTCTGTTTTTTTTTTTTTTAATTTTGACATCAGTTGTATTCAAGTGGTCAAATTTACAGTTCCAGGAACTGTAAAAAAGATTTCATTGCCACACACAACTCTGGAGCTTCAGATGATCCATCTGTTCTTAGAGGAGAAAAGGGAAATAATCATCAGATATTTCTGTTTGTTTGGCACTGTTTCATAGTTTTTCTTCTCCCACAAATCAGATTTTGTTTCTTTCTTGTTAATAATTTCTTCACAGGGGTTTGTCAAATAGATTGGACAAACATGCATTCTGTTAGAGTTGATTGCCTTCCAAGTGTAAAAAATAATATGTCAGTGAACTCTAGGCAGACATAGCAATTTTAGACTTAAGATGGAGTTGGGGCGCACTCTACATTTAAATTTTATGTGTGTATGTATATATATATATATATATAATATATAATTATATATATATATATTATATATATATTGTATATATGTGCTGTTTAGCTTCCTCGGGTATTATCCCACGTCATTGTAGTGCTGTTAAAGTTGTAGCAACGTTTCAGCAGAATCTCATCTGCCATCATCAGGCTTCTGTATGGGATGTGGGTCTCACAGCTTCTGGTTTCAAATTCGGAGCTGGTCTATTCTGATTGCTAGGAGCCTGGGTCTGTGTTCCATGGACTTGGAGTTTGATTGATTGGTGTTTCTGGTTTCTTCTGTCTGTTTTGTGGCTTTGATGGCTGGCAACACTCTGTTCCTGTGTTGGAGGCTTTCAGTGCAGCTTGGCTTCGTGTGTAAGGACGGCTGCTATCCATAGGAAGCTAGTTTCACCTGCGGTGCCTGTTGGGGGGTGTTTTGAGTTGGAGGCATCAGAGGGAGTCTGTTTGTGCTCAGTGGTTTGTCTGTTTTGTGGTGTGGAGATCTTTCTATTTGAGAATGCAGGCTTCCAAATGATTGACAGTCTGCTGGAATTATCTCTTCTATTCATGCTTTCAGGTTCTTTTTTTAATCTCTATGGCTTTTCTCTGATGATTCTGTGGTTGGGTGTTTTCTATAGTGTGCTAGGGTTTTAGTGCCATTGAAGTTGATGTTGTGACCTGTGGTTTTCATGTGTTGGACTAGTGAGGAGGAGTGCTACATATACCTGAGATAAAATCTCTTTTTTATTATCTTCTTTCAAATCCAGAAGTAAAAGGAACAAATTAAAATTTAGTCCATTGAGAACAGTGATGGTTCTTGTGAATGAGTAGTGATTATTTGGGAACAATCACTTTTATTCAGGATCAAATCAGAATAGCAATGAAAAAGATGCATGGGCTAAATATTAATATTGTTCACTGACCTAGTGCATAAAAGGCAATACTTCTGAACACATATTTTGTGTTCAGGCACCACCCATCTCATTCTCTAATTGCTCTTTCCAAAGACCTCTTCCTTGCCTGACATACTAAACATAGGAAAACAAGTTTCAAAAATGCATAAGAAACATATAATATCAAAGTCAAACAATGTTCCAACAAATGATAATTTTTGTTCATTATACTAAATTGCAACACTATGGCAACCCTATTTATCATGCTGCCCTGCTGAATTACAACTTCAAACTTTTAACTGCTTTATTGCTTAATTGGTAAACAGATTTTTCCCCTGTCTAAAATTATGGCCAGCAGTGTCTCCCACTTGATTTATTATGGGTACATAATCAAGAAGACCAAAAAAATAAATAAATAAATCTCACCCCTCACTTGACAGACAACAGCTTACTGAGTTGGTAGAATACCAACAACCAGCTTCACTTGAATGTACTCCAGATTCCATAAAACAAAACAACACAAAGCAGCTTATCACATTTAAAACTTTCTTCCATCATATCCAAAATTTAAAAATGACTGAATTAATATCAATGAAATTTCATGAAGAATCTAAACCAGATTTTAAAAACAGTGGAGCTGAAAAATCTGGTGATTCATTCACATGAAACAAGAATTATTTTGGTAAACAACAGGCAACACATGGGGAAGGGCTTTTATAGACCATTATCCAAAAATATTTTGGACAAACTTCACCCTATAAGCCCTTTACAGAAATACAGTAATGTGTTTTCTAATCATTGTTCATAATATAGATGAAGATCAACATTTAGCAATTTTCATGGACATATTTTTATCTTAGATTTTATCATTAAGTTGAAACTTAAACTGCTTATCTTCTAGGTTTCCATTTCAATACAAGTCAAATGCCTAATCTCGTTCTTAGATTCCTGAGATCTACAACTTTACCATATTCTCTATAGTTCAGGCATATGGCAACTGTTGAGTGGAAAACAAAGACACACAAAAAGATTTTCCATATTTTTCTCTTTAGATGTTTCAGAAATGGAAGCTATTTAGTAAAATTCATTTGGGAAATAAATCAAATAGGATTTTATCAGCAGTTTGTTTTTGCAGTTGTTTATTCTAATTAGGTCCAGCTGATTTTGAGACATTTATGTTAGGAATCTTTTTATTGAATATGGATTATAAAAATTAAATGCAAGTCTGATTGATCCATTGATCCCTGAAACAAAATTAAGTTTATGACAATACCAAATCCCAAGTGAAATGCTTTACCTTTCTGGGATTTTGAAGTCTGTAGACATGGTGAATCAGGACATAAAGAAATTATCTGTTTCTTGAAAGACAATAAGAAAGGTATAGAAAGTATTTTTAGGTGTGGAGACATTACACTGACAACAAAGTATATATCTTCAAGATAATGTTTTATAAATTCTAATAGGTGACTATGAAAATTGCAGTTTCAGAAAGACTCAATGAAGACTTCCAGTTTGTTCCTCATCAGAGTCGGAGCGGAATCCGCAATCATGCGCACTTTTGCCTGAGTTCACTTGCTGGAGGGTCCACATTAGGATGGGAGCCACCCTGGTGGGGTGGTGAAGAAGAGGGAAATTGCCTGGAGGGTCAAGGGGAATCGTAACTCCCCTCCCTGACAGGAAAATCCCTTCCAAAGGCAAGTTGCAGCGGTGGTCCTAAAATGGCCACCACAAAGACAAAGAACACTCCGAGTTCACACTCTGCTGGAGCAGAGAAGTAGCAAGCAGAGTGTGAACCAGGCAAAGACATCATTTTTGAAGTATCCCGCTATCAAATTAAATGTTTATTCTGGAGGAAAGTGTGTGGAAGCGGTGACCAGAGAAAGTGAGAAAGAAATTGGATTTTATAAATTTGGGTTGGATTACTGTATTGGACTAATTTGGAAGAAAAATTTAAAAGAAAATACTTTAACACAACAAAGGTTTAGAAATTAAACTGGACATATATTGAACTGTGGGCACTTAAAGGGCATAACTAAATGCTGGAATTGAGTGTGTTGAAAAGAAAGGAAATAATAGCTAATGATTGAAATTAGCAAACTTAATAAAAATATTATATTCAACAAAGAAAATTAAAGAGAAAAAGACTTAAGAGTGCCACCTGATGGTACAGGAAAGCTTTAGTACATTTTCTGGTCTTTTTGAGAGTTTGGATTTTGGAACTTAAAAGAAAATAAAAGGAACTTTAATATTGTCATAGAACCACTCAGTAATTGGGGAAACAGTTGGGAAAGGGCCAATTAGAAAACCCAGAATAAAGACTCAAGAGTATGAATTGTTGAAAATAAACTCAAAAGATATTGGCTGAAATAATATACTGGACTCTGGAACTGAATATATCTATTTAAGAAGAGGATTTCAGCTATTAAGGAAGAGGAAAGAAAAAGAAAAAAAGGAAAAGATATAAGGGAGGAGTATTTGTCGATATAAGACTGGACTTACAAGAGATAAGATCGGATATGCAAGATATAAGGGACATGATAAAAATTAAACTTGTGTAATTATATACTACAGAAATTAGAAATGGTGACTCAGCATACACAAACACAATAAACCATAAGGGGAGGAGTTCTATAAAGAAGAAACCAATTTAGAAGAACAAAATGAACAACAATTATTTAAGCAGGGGGGAAAAGGAATTAGAATTAAATATTTCTGGTCTGATGGGATGATAAAAGGGAGAATGGTTTGGAAAATGGTTAAAAAGAGAGGGAAAAAGCAGAAAAAGGAAGTGCAAAAGAAAAATCAAAAGAGGAAGAGAGAAAAGTTTAATAACTGGAGTGAGAAAAGGAGGGGAATAAGAATGAGAAAAAAGGGAATTAAGAGAAAGGACCAGAAAATAAAGAGGAACGGGAAACAAAAAAGGATGAAAAGAAGGTACATTGTCTAAAGAGTGAGAGATAATGGGTGAAAAAAAAGGGACAAGGAAGGGGATTCTGCAGGGTAATGTTGTGATGTATAAGAATGTATTGAAAATTTTATTCTTTAATGTATAGATGATGTATAGAGAAAATATAATGTGGAATCTGAGAAAACAATATATATTTGTGTCTTATACTAGATAGGGAGATTGCTATTGAGGAAGAATGAAGGTGGTTAGCTTGAATTACTAACTAGAGGGGACAATTATATTTACAGATAAGGATTGATAAAATGACAAATGTGACAGAAAATAATAATAATATGAGAAATGACAATAGAAAGAAGGCAATAATTTTAGATAACATTGTAAAATAAGATATGAGAATATACAAGTAAAATGGAAGGAGATATAACAGGATTTGGAACTGAATAAAGATAACATTGTAAAATAAGATATGAGAACATGAATTGGGATTGGATAAGATAGCTTAATATTCAATAAATGATAAGGATGATGCAATATGAAATTAAACAAATAAAATGAATAGGTAACTATGGTCATGCTTGTACTGAAATGTGAAACCTGGAACCACACTGCTTGCCAAATGAGAATTTTTTATTTAAAAAAATAAAATGAAAACAGGGAGAAAATTGAATAATGGAATTACTAGGCATGTTTAATTGATATGGTAGCATTTGGAGAGACTAAGGTTGAAAATAAATATTGAAGAATTATGAATTAATATGAATATATGCAATGAGAGATGTATGACACATTGATGCCACACTGTTAATTTATTGTTGTTATATATAGATTGAAATAAAAAAAATGGAAAAAAAAAGAAAGACTCAATGAAAAACAGATGCTTTTGAATTGCGCTGGAGTTGATAATAACTTGAACCAAAAGAGAAACAAATAATTCATTGTGTGTGTCTGGGTCAATCTTGACTTGAAAGTCCCTGCAGTTTTCTTGGCCAGATTTTATTTTCCATTTCCTATCCCCTAGGACTGAGTGAGAGAGTAAGATCACCCAGTTGATTTTGTTTTTAAAATTGCTCACAGTCTGGAAGTTTCTAGACTGATACCACAACCATTAAAGCAAATTGGCTTTAACTCAATATTAGAAGAAGTAAAATCACTAGAAGGATTATTATTATTATTATTATTATTATTATTATTATTATTATTATTATTATTATTATTATTATTATCTTGTACAAATAAAGAAAGAAAGTTGTTTGGAGAAGGTTGTTTGGAAATGTTAGGAAAACAACTCAATAGAAAAAGAGGCTGGCAGAAAATGGCATGGTTAAATACTATTATTGATATATTGAGCATGTACATTAGGGATTAATGAATTTTTGAATCTCCATCTAGTTGTCAAAGATCAAGTGAATTATAAGGTCAAACACATAGCAAGCAACTTTGTTTTGAACACTACCAATTAAAAAGGCCATTTCTTAAACTGATAGGCTTTATTTATAAATCCCTACCCAATGTACTACTAACTGACTTTTCATTCCAGTATAATGTTGCTTTGTGCATTTGAGCAGCTTTTAAACAATGAATAGAAAATGTCTCAGTGATTGCTCTGCTACCAGATCATCAAAATGATCATTTCTGATTAAAGCCACACATTCATGCATTTTCTTCCAAGCAATAAACAGATCAATGCTAGTTTTTGTACTGAGATAGATAGTTGAGTTACTTGACAATTCCATTACAGTGGGAAATGCTAATCAATGGATATCTACTTTTTAATATTTTACTGCAACCCTGTTTTTTTTACTGGCATTTGAAAGATGTCATGCCAACTATCCAGCAAAAGCCAATATTACAGGCTGGCAACAGATTTTCAATAATTTTAAGTAAATTTTCAAATTCCTAACACAGTTCAAAGCATTTCCTCTTCCTTTCTCTTTATGTCTTCATTTTATCTCGCTCTATCTCAGCAGTTTGGGAAATAAAAATAAACACTCAGAACAAAGCAATGACTAGCCACTTCTGTAACATTGTCAAGAAAATTGCTGATATGCAACAACCAGGAGTAAAAAATCTATATCATAACCTCTGTTTTCTTCTCTCCCTTAACTATTTTATAACTAGCTCCCAAGTCCTGGATAATACACAATTATTATATTATATATAATTCTATTTTCAACAATTGTTAATAGAATGCAATTTTAAATTGTAAAAAATTACTTCTTTTTTCATAATCGGTTTGTGGAGGAGAATCAAAGATAAAAATAAGATATTATTCTTGATCTTGTGAAACACAAAAGAATTTCCTCCAAATAGGAAATTATAAGGTCTATAATAATGAAATCATTCTGTCAAGCATTTTGTCTCAATTTGCATTAAGCCTGATATGCCAAAAACAAAATCTTGAGCCTAGCTTTGTAGCTAATTTACTGTGCGGCAGCTTCAAGAAGGATGCTATTAAGAATGAAGCTAGTTAAGAGCTAGCAAGCTAAGTTCCCAAGCCTGAGAGAACAGTTATGTCCACATATCTCAGTTGAAACTGATTCCCAGCCTTAAAAAAAACACCTGGTAAAACATTGCCTGAGAAAAGTAGGAGGACAGACTCTAGGATGCTTTTTTAGCTTTTGGAAGCAGGTCAGGTGAGAGAAAGAGAGCACAAAGTTGACTGAAACTCTATTATATGAGGATATAAAAACTTGAAAGCCTGACAAAGTTTTCTTTTTTACCTTTGATATACCAAAAAAAGTCTTGTTATCCTGAGTTTTTGTCTCACTCTTCTTTCCCAGGGCTAAGTTGATGTTTACAAAACTACAATCCTTCTTTGAAGTTATTTCTGTACATTTTTATATATTTAAATCCTAGAAGGATAGTTTTAGATATAGATACATAAGCACTATTATGATTACTATTAACTATAGAAAGCAAATTTGTTATATATAGCTCTGCCTTAATCTTCAGTTAAAAAAGTTGTCTTTGAGAGTATTCAGCAGTGAAGCCAGGGCTTAAATAAGGATTAAGAGTTTGGGGATATTTCAAGGCATGCCTGGAGTGAAATATGACAGAAAATTCTATCCACTTCTTTTATCATTTGAAGTATCCAAGGTTAACAGTTTTTTAAACCTTGTTAGTGTCAATCAAACTACTAATATCAACCATATTATTGTCTTGCTCCAGCATAAGAAACAATAGTGATTCTAATACCTTGTCTAATACCAAACTCTGTCAAGATCTTGGAGTTCTCATTTCTAAAGATCTAAGTCCTCGAGCCCACTGTAACTAAATAGCCAAAAAGGCATAAAGAGTTGTTAACCTAATCTTAACTTTTTCTCTGGTAATATTACACTACTAACTAGAGCATACAAAACATTTGCTAGACCAATACTCAAATACAGCTCATCAGTCTGGAACCTACATTACGTATCTGATACTAACAGTTGAGAACATCCAGAAATATTTCATAACAGAATACCTGCAACAGAGTGGTCAATGTCTGGAATACTCGACCTGACTCTGTGGNCATCCTTGTCCTATTGGTTTTTTTTTTTTACATGTATCCATGTATTCATAACTGTTTTTACTTACACCTATTATCTTGTAAGCAACGGACAAACCAAATAAAATAAAAAAATAAAAAATAATACTTATCCCAGATTATAAATCACCTCTTCAAGCATATGTGATATAATCTACTACAATTAGCCCAAGACATGGATAGATAGATAGATAGATAGATAGATAGATAGATAGATAGATAGATAGATAGATGATAGATCGATAGAATTCTTTATTGGCCAAGCATGATTGGACACACAAGGAATTTGTCTTGGTGCAAATGTTCTCAGTACACATAAAAGAAAAGATACATTCATCAAGAGTCAAGAATCATAAGGTACAACACTTAATAATAGTGATAGGGTACAATAAACAATCAAATCATACTAGGAAACAGTCAATATCGTCACAAGTGTGAGGGGATGGGTGATAAGGAGTGATGAGAAAGTTAATAGTAAAGTAGTGCAGACCAGTGGTGGGATTCAAAAAATGTTACTACTGGTTCTGCGGGCGTGGCTTATTTGGCAGGGGTGGCTTGGTGGTCATGGGACTGGGTGGGTGTGGTTCAGTGGTCATGTGACTGGGTGGATGTGCTCGGTGGTCATATGACTGGGTGGGCATGGCTTGGTGGTCATGTGACTAGGTGGATGTGGCCAACTCAATGTCACTCACATCAAGGGATGCCTCACCTGGCCTTCCTCTCCAAGCCATTCCTTGTCACCCAGCCTCAACTTATCTATAGTTCCGTAAAAATGTTG
>BHFT01004775.1:0-17237 GCA_004320025.1 Laticauda laticaudata
GCTCCGGTTATGCAAATTTTTGCCCCTTTTGAGAGCGGATAACAACCGATGGAACATTTTGCTCGTCCGTTGTGTCCTTTTTGCATCCATTGGCTGGTGTGACATGGGCTTTACATGTTGTTTGGTTCTTGCACAACTTTAGTAAATCACATATACAACACATCTCTCAAAATTGTCAAAATGGCACTAATGCATTACAAAATAAGGTCCTCAGAAATACAGACAAGTATCACAAAGAAGGATCCTTGTCTGTGGCACTTTTAAATCTGGAACTGGCCTGTATAATGTTTCTGGTTAATGGATGACAGAGATACAAACTACAATGTCCTGCCTTGCCTTTTTAGAATTTTGGAGATTTGCTTTGTCTGCATCAAGAAAATTGAAGATGCTTCAAATACCTTTTCAGATAATTGCCCAAAATGTTTTCAGCAACTGCTAGGAAAGATATGCTACCTGAGGGATAAAGATGATTTTAAAAAAAATGGCTAGCATATCTTAGTTGGGGACAATTCAGAAAAAAGCATGAGTAGTTAATGGTTAATTATACAATCATTCCTCATGTAAAATTAGAAATTGTATTATCATGGAATTTAATTCAAGTACCCAGGTAGATGACTATGTGTTGAAAAAAAATGTTTTATTTTTAAGAGTTTGGAGATTTATTATACAGAAGAAGCAAGTGATTTTCTAACAGTGTTGCTATGGATTTGGAGGAATCCTACTCATGATACCATTATTTCCTGGAATGTTTATTGCTGTACGGAGTGTGTTAATATGAAGTTTTTTTCTGCATTTCAAAGCTGTCCTGTCTTTTTCAGCAAACAATAATTCTATGTATAAGTCATTACTGATCCTAAGTTCTTACTGTCACGAAGTTTATTTTTAAAATAAGAGATGTCCTTTTTCATTATTTCTTTCTCAGTGCAATATTCCTAGTGAACTAAAATATTCTCCAGTAGTTACATCCTCTGAACTGTCTTCAAAAGCAGAACCACACAGAATGAGTTATGTGAACCCAACCTTGATACTACAAGACAGGATAATTTTTCTGGTCTAACTCAAAAGAGGGGGGAATGGTAAGAAGTATTCTGACAGATCGTTTGAAATATGTGTTAGATCCTGTGGCAATCTGGTGTTCCATGTAGACTTTTAAAATCTTCTTTGAAAATAGCAATCACAAAGAAGGGATGGGCTTGTGTAATGACAAAATAGATAAGCCCCCCCTCCAAAGATGGTGGCTGTGAACATATTGAGGATGATTTTGTCAGCATGAGTACCAGCAGAGAGTTATGTTACTGTGCTAGCCTCTCTGCTATATTACAGTCTCCCTGCTTATGAGGCTTGATGCTGTCTCAGGTTTGGCAATGTTCTTCCTCAGGCATATGATTCTAGGAGACTTCAGTCTGCCCTTCCTGTAGGTAGATTTGAAAGCAGCACAAGATTTCATGGTTTCACAGTAGGGTCACATGGTGTGGTGGTGATGTGATTTGGGTGTTATGAGACATTAACATCCCCCTTTGTCATAGGCAGATCATTGTCTGTTGAGTCTGAAAGTAATGTACATACCACTGTAGCATGTACGTGCACATGCATACACACACATATACAGATGTGGAAGATATCAGTCTGAAGAAGAAAGGGAGTTCAACCGATCTGGAAAACACTGTAGTGTACATTATAAAAACACAACTATGGCCTGTAGCCTTTGTTTTTTCTTTGTCCCACAAAAATCTCCAGTAGTTGGTGTCAATTAGGAAGTGTTTTATAAATTTATTAACAAAGATATTAAGGAGATTTTAAAGAAATGAAATGAGTATTTTAAACATTGTGGAGCACGTGTGTCAAACTCAATTGAGTCACATGACGTATTGTGACTTTTTTTTTCCTTTGCAAAGCCAGGGTTGCCTTGGCCTGTGCGTGACACATTTGGTCCAAGGGCCATCAGTTTGACACCCCTATTGTAGAGGGTTAATACTCCCAAATTCTTCCTGTCATCTGAAAGACTGAAAATAGTGGCTCTGGTAATTCTACATTATTATTGGCCAAAATCAAGAAAGAAGCAGAAATGATAGAGGCAGGCAAGCAAGCAGAGATGGAGGGAAGGAAGGAAGGGAGGGAGGGAGGGAGGGAGGGAGGAAGGAAGGAAGGAAGGAAGGAAGGAAGGAAGGAAGGAAGGAAGGAAAGGGGTCTCTCCCTCTAAATCAGAAGATCATTAGTGTTCCGTCTGGAAAAACGCGAGGTAGAGCCGCGGTTCCAAACAAACAAAGTCTTTTATTCAGTAAAGAAACAGTAACGGAATGTTTGGCTGAAGCCACAGGCAGCCTGTTTTATACAGGTTGCCTGCCGGCCTGTAGCCAATGGCAAGCTATTTGACTTTTGCCGCCTTCACAGTTCTTTTTGGATTGGTTTCCTAATGAACCATCAACACTGGTCATTTTTAGCCAATCAGGAGTTTCGTTTTTGGAGTATACCACTTCTATACATGAACACCCCTCCCCCTTTAGTTTAAGTCCTATGTGGTAGTAGTCGCGCAGGTAGTGGGGTTTCTTCTGACTCTAGGTTGGACTTGCGCAGGTTCATTCTTGCTGGAGACTTCGAAGCGGTTCGGATTGGATCGCTGTCTCTTCCGGCTTCTTCTCCATGGAACCGTCTGGTGTTGGGTGAGTCAGCAGGTTTGCTACTGCTTGGAGTTGCTCCAGGCCAGTGGTTTTTGCCGCTCCTCCTGGCGTTTCCGGGCAGGTTCGAGCTGGCTTTGCTGGCCCCTTCCAGGACGGGTTCCTCTTGAGTTTTGTGGAATTATTTCTTTACCAGTTTTCATCTAACTGTAAAGTTGTTCTTTGCTCTTTTTGATTGGTTGGAATGTTCTGGTTATTTTTAACAGTTTCTTTTTTCTCTTCAGTATTATTTTCTTGTATTTTCCCCTACTCTTGGTTTTGTTTCATTGATTTTATTGTTTGAGGCTTGCGCGGTCGTATTTCGCTCAACATTTCGGAATTTGAAGCTGTCTATGTGCTGCTTTCTATTCCCTGCCATTCATCTATGGTTAGGACAATAGGGACCAGGCGGCCTGTTATTTTGTATGATTGTGGCTGGAAGCCATGGAGGTCCCCAGTAAATTTTTTTGCATAGACAAGGTTGCCGATTTCAAATGTTCAGGAACGCTGGAGGAGTCGGCGGTGTTTCTCAAAGGTGTAGTTTTGGATGCAGCCTATCCAAATGTGATCTAAAGTTTCTTCCCATTAATAATTACGCGGAGCTCTTGTTAGTTACAGTACTGGGGATGATATGTTAGAAGGTGAGTAAACGGTTTTTTAGTTTATCTGGACATCCCCTGGGGTCATTTTTCCCAAACCCTCCTTAGTAAATCTAACCATTCTTCTCAGCCCTACCATTTCGCCACCAGGTGGGCTGCACGGTTAAGTTGCGAATGAGTATACCCAAGAGGCAGGTATTGTTCAAATTTTATTATGGGGACGTTAGCTGTGGCCCATGTCGGACCACTAAGTCGTTCCGGCCAATCCAATGGGTTGGAATAGCCTGTTGAGCTGTTTGATAAGGCGTCGGTTGTGTAGATGGACATTACTGCCTTTCAAAACCAATTTGAGTATGCATCTTACAACAATCAAAAAGACTGTATGCCCCCTGGTAGGGCCCGCAAAGTCAATGTATCCGAGACCAAGGGCCTCGTGGGTCTCCCAGTCCCTATAGGAGCTTTTGGTTGGTTGATTGGTCTAGCTTTTCTTGGCATTTATTACATGTTAGCAAACCCAGTAATTCAATATCTCTGTCTTAAACCACGGCCACCAGACATAGGCCTAGCCAGGCTTTTTCATTTTCACGATGCCTTGGGTGGCCTTCATGAAGCATATACCAACACTCTAGGTTTGTAATTTGGATGGACATTACCACCGGTCACCCCACAATAAACACCCCTTTTGTATTGACAGTTCAGTCTGGTCCGGAAAGGTTTAAAGTTTTCTGTTTTTTGGATTTTTCTGGCCAACTTTAACCTACCCATTTAATTATACGAGGCAGTCACTGGGTCTTTAGCGGTTGCCTCTGGCGGACCATCATTTGCAGTAGTTGGGCAGTTCGGGGCAGGTTTCTATTTTGCGAAGTGGTACTTTGGATGCTGGGGTTCTTCCTCCGTCATGGGCAGCAGTGTTTTTGACTCAATCATCTGCATGGGGGATCTGTTTATCCGGGGTCGATTGTCGTCAATATGTAGGAGTCGCTTAGCTAGGAATTCTGACCATCTAGTCTTTGGAAGATGATTAAATGTTCAGTGTGGGTTGTTTCCCGCAAAAATCCGAAAAGAGTGGTTTCATGATCAGGTTACAATTGAAAATGTTCTGCCATGAGCGTACTCGTGAAAACCTTTAACTCTTGGTGACAATTGCCAAGGCCTCTCTGAATAGTTTGACTAAGTTTGTGTTCTGCTTTTAGAAAGTGTTTTCGAGTAAACAGGTGACGGGTGCCTCTCTACTGTTGAGGCAGTTGGTGGCTCAGAGATGGGCAACTGACCTCCAAACGGTGGAGGCGTTCACAGGTGACCGGTCATTGGAAGGTGTGTTACTAAACTGAATAAGAACGGTGTCTGAGGTTAACATATTTTTTATGCCTTAGAATTGCTTTTTGTTTCTCTATGCCCCCAGGTTCCAATTAGTTTTCTTGTTCAAATTAAATGATGTAACAGTTCTGCTATCGCTTGCTTTGTGGGTGAGGAATACATTATTAGAAGTTTTATTAGACCCCAAAATGCTTGCAACTCCGTTTTTGTTTTTTGGGCTGTGGTGCGTCCTTCTAATAGCCTTGGACTTTTTTTTCTGGGGTCATACCCTCTCCTGTCAATTAATAACCCAAAAATTTCGAATGTGATCAGTCATTTAAGCAGCATTTTTCTTTTTTGACTTTTCTGGCTGGATTCTCTAATTTTGTTAGCACCTTCTTCAGTCTTGTCTTAATTGGGTCGTTGTTTTTAGCCGAAATTAGAACATCATCAAAATATGGAAACGACCTTTAATTCCATTTAAAGGGCATTGCCATTAAGGCTTTGGAAAAAATTGCCTGGGGCAACGCGTCACTCCAAATTGAGTCCTGTTACATTTGAATGCCCCTCTGTGAGTTACTACTTGTCTGTGCTTGGCCGTTATTGGGATTCTACTGGAAGCTGTTGAATATGCTTGGGCGTTAAATCAGCTTGGCAAAAAATTTTCCTTCGCCAAGCGAGTGCCAAGTAAATGTTGCACGATTGGCACAGGGTATTGCTTTTGCTGCAATGCATGTTCAGGGAAGCCTGTAGTCTCCACAAGATGTGTAACGACCCATCAGGTTTAACAGGTGTTACTATTGTGTCATCCCATTAGCATGGACAATTAGTTCTATACCCCTTGTTACTCAATTAATTTATTTAACTGTTCATCTATTTTTGGCCTTTAAAGCAAAGGGATTGTCTGGCTTTTAACCAGGTGCTACTTGAGGGTCTAAACTAAAGGAAATTGGGGTCCCCCGGTACCTGCCTTAAGTGCCTTCGAAGCGTCCTGCGAACTGTGTATCAGGCTCTCTTCCCAGTCTCGGTTGCGGCTACTCGGCTCACCCCGGTCATTCCGATGCCCAATGAGTTGCGAAAACCATTCGATGCCCAGGAGACTGGGGCTCCTGGTCGACTATTGTTAGAGGCAGGATTTTCAGCGTGCTGCTTGTATTGTGATCTCGGAAATGGTCTAGACCTACCACAGGATTCGGTTACCTTGGTATTCTTTTAAAATTAATTTTTTGTTTTCTGGAGTTCTTTTAATTGGTGATGTTTGGAACTAGCCATCTGTTATGTTCCAAGACACCATTGGACAGGAAGGCATCCTGAAGATCGACTTCATCTCGCAGGGCTTCTTCAGTTTTTACACATGATTTTTGACCTTTCTCCGCTTTCCGTTCTGGGCGCTTCCAATAGTGACAGTTTGATGGGTCTTTTTCTTGGTTTGCTGGTCGCTGTTGCGCTCCCATGTTCTTTTCGGCTTTCCGTCTGGGCACTTCAATAGTGACAGTTTGCATGGCGTCTTTTTCTTGGGTTGCTGGTTCGCTTTGTTTTGCGCTTCCCATTTCTTTTCGGCTTGCTTTGATTCAGCTTGTAGGGGAGTTACTCATCTATCGGGCTTTATTTTTTCGATTCCTACAGACTTTTTCGATGTGCCCCTCTTCTTGCAGCTCGGCAGATGGTATCAAGGAATCTGGCAATTTGGCTTGAGGGTGGTTTCCCCCCGCCAAGCAGCGCATTCCACCATTTTTCTTTTTTTGCGCCTTTTTTTTGTTGGCGTTACAGGCGGTGGACTTCATCGTCATCATCTTCCATTTTTGAATGATACTGTCGAAGTTCTTCAATTGATGAATTGTGGTGGGAGCTTGTTTCTTTCCTCTGGATAGGGTCATTGCCGTCATTATTGAGGTTCATTTTGCTTCATAGTGGGCGGTGACTTAGTGTTCGCTAGCTTCTGCTGCTGTGGCTTCTGCGAATTGCTTCAGCCACTATGATATTGGGTTTATTTAGTTAGTTTACTGTTGTAAGTTAGAGTTCTCTCAGACCTAGGACAACTCGATCTCGCATGGCTTCATCCAAGTTCAGGGAAATCACAAGCATCCCCCCAGTTGTCGGGAGAGCTGCCACAAGTCACGATGGTCTCACCTTCCTTCTGGTCCCTTTTTAGAATTCGTGCCGTTTGATGAGATTTTGACAACTACCGTGTGCATAGTGGGCCTTTAACATTCGGTGAAGCCAAGACCAGGTCATTTTGTTTCACGTATCTCTTGGGCTTCACCAATGCTTTGGCCATTTTGAATACAGTTGGTCCACAATGGCGTTACGGAATACAAGCCCTTTTTTCCGCTGAGATCTCTTCCATCTCGTTGCTCTCTAAAAACATCAGGAAACGGTCTATGTATGATTCCCAATCCTCTTCATTGGGATTGAAGGGTGTGGGTGGCACGTTATTTCCAGCCATCACTTTCAGTCTGGAATTCTTTCTGCCGCCTGCTCAGTCTCACATTTAGGATGATCCCACCTTCGTCGCCAGTGTTCCGTCCAGAAAAAACGCGAGGTAGACCAGGTTCAACAAACAAAGTCTTTATTTAGTAAGAAACAGTAACGGAATGGTTTGGCTGAAGCCGTGGCAGCCTTTCTATACAGTCTTGCCTGCTGGCTTGTAGCCAGTGGCAGCTATTTGACTTTGCCACCTTTCAGCGGCTCTTTTGGATTGGTTCCTAATGAACCAATCCAATACTGGTCTTTTTTAGCCAATCAGATTTTGTTGTTTGGAGTATACCACTCTATAGAGAACAATTAGTATACAGACATGTCAGAATAATTGCAACAAATAGAGCTAAGTCACAAGGAGGAACAAAGTTACATGGCATCCACAAAACCTATACTCAGGTTTGATTTTATATTACTCCACATTGTTCTGGGAAGCTTGTGTCTTTGAGTGTGTGCTTGTTTATCTTTTTGCACAAACATACATATACTGAAATCCTTTCTGTTTTCTTCGATAATATAAGTTAATGTTGTACAGTTTTATTGATTGAAACAATTTTGCAATCTGACCCTCACATTCTGGTTGTTGCGTGGTGCTGGTTATGTTATACACAGAATAAATGCAGAGATAAACAGGGATAAATGCAAATTCAGAGGCCCTTCAAGTTTTAGGTTCTATTGGTGGGAGAATTATGGGATGGGGAGCAGATAGAGAACCATCAATGCTGTTTTAAACTCTGTATCAGAAATGTCAATCAAAATGTAATAAATGTTCTGGAACTTACCTGAATGTTTGTCATCACACATCTATTAAAAGACCCTTCGTTTTTAGCCTAGTAATGAGTGTAATTAAATTGATTCATGGAAGGGGGAAGGTTGTTTCACTCTGTCCCTTACTAATTAGATTTGATTAATTTAAATCTTAATATTTGTCAGAAATGTTCTGTAAGCATAGCTAAGGCCTTTCCATTTGCAGAAATATTGTCATCCCAGCACTGTTTCTGAGGTCATGTGATCATATCTTCATCTCAGCTAGGCAGCAAAGTTAATTTCTGTCTCCATTTCACAGGACTAAATTGCTGCCAAAGTATATTCTCTCTTCTCTGTTTCAAGAGCAAGGCCAGTGCAATCATTTTACATAGGTAGTCTTTGTTTAGTGACTGCCTCACTTTGCGACCATTCACAGTAGCAATCGTGATGAGAAAGTAAATTTGCAATCAGTCCTGGCATTTATGATCATTACAGGTCTGGAAAGCAAATGAAAGCTAAGGTAAAATCATAAGCACAGTTGGGTTTTCATTTAGGAATAACTTTGCTTGAACACCAAATTGACGGTTCCAATTGTAGTCACTAAACAAAGATTATCTGTATTATCTTTAAAATGAGCAATGGGGGTGAAGGATTTTTGAAAAAATCTCCATAATGAGCCACGGTGGCACAGTAGTTATAATACTCAGGAATGCGCTGGCTGCGGGGGAATGCAGGCTAATTCTGCTTTCTGCTGACTGCAGTCCAGCAGTTCGAATTTCACCAGGCTCAAGTTTGACTCAGCCTTCCATCCTTCTAAGGTTGGTAAAATGAGGACCCAGATTGTTGGCAATATGCTGATGCTGTAAACCACTTAGAGAGGGCTGTAAAGCACTATGAAGCAGTATATAAGTCTATTGCTATAATAAACTACTACATGACATGGAAATCACAAAAGGTAACATGAAAAGTAATCAGATCCATTGATGGAGACAAGTGCTGCTGGATATCAAGTCATACTTCCCTCATCAAGTGTTTTGAGGAAGACCATTGCGATAAGAACCATCATCTAGTTTGAAAATGGTTTTCAGGGCAAAAACAGGATCTGCATGGAAACATCCTTTCACCCAACTTGAAACATAATACACAGGTTTGAGTAAAGACCACACAAAGCAGAAGTAAATGAAAACATAATCTATTCATAAATTCTAATTTATTTAATAAAAATACAAAAATATAAATATACATATTTATATTTGTATATATTAGATAGAAAAATATGAATTAACACATACATTTTTAACTCAATAAATATGGCAGTAATATTCATTTTTATTTTTCTAAAGGAGTAATCAGTTTATGTTAGAGGATAGAGGAGAGTATAGGGGACAGTAGTGAGGAAAGTGATTTTTTAAAAAAAAATAGTTGTGTTCCCAAAAGTCCTTCTGAAAGGCACAAAAAAGCCTTTTAAAGATATTTATCCACCCACCCCAATTAATAATGAATATCCTTTTTCTAACCTCTTAGACAAAAAGGATGAGATATTACTTCTGTCTTAAAAAACAGTTATTTTCATTCACACTGACTTATTAAGCAAACTTTTACTAAAACACACACTTATGTTTTGTTTGTTTGTTTGTTTCCAAGTAAGAGAATATAGGCCACTTTAATCTAATTACAGAGGCATTGAACTCATCAGCAAGGACCCACTCAGAAAATACTATTTTCAAGCTGTGATCCAAGAATCTCCAACATCAATGAGGTGCTCCTTCTAGTAGCACATCTCCCCCTACGTGGTCTCGATAGTTACAAGAAATATTCTATGTGCATATCATGGGGCTGTCTGCACAAGGCCGCTGCCTGGTCTCCTCACTCAGGAAAACAAAAAGGAGAGGATAGAGAAGAGAGGACGGGAGGGGAGAGGAGGTCCCTGCTCATGCACAAGAATGCTGGAACTGCATCAGAAATCTTGAAGGAGGCAGTTAGTCATGGTCACTCTCATCTCCACCATACATATCTGCTAATTTTTTAAATTGTGGCCCCCAGTCACTCAGATAGTCATAGTCTTGATTTCCACCATCTGCGGTAAGTGATTCCAAAGAACTAAGTGAATTTGCTATGGAATCATTCCCCTCATAGGCATATGTTGCTAAAGAGTCATAAGGGGGTGCAGTTGGATCCAAGTCATTTTCCTTTAGTCTCCGATGGATAAAATCTTGAATATCAATGTTTTCCCACAAAGATGCTGTCCTCCTTATCTGGAAAATAGTTTCTGGCATCACATCTCTTCTCATTTTGCTTTCTTCTCTGGCTTCAGGGTTCCTTAGCGTGCCAATATCAAAGGCTTGGGTATCTTCCTCCCCACCTCCTTCATCATTATAGGTGACAATGTTGTCTCGGACATCATCTTTTGAAATGATCAAGGGCTCTTTTTTCCTCTGGTGCTTCATTGCAGCAAACAACACAACCAAAACTGGAAGACAACAGTAACAATACAGATAGGTATTGAGCACTGAGTAGGAAATTAGTGGATTAGGAAATTAGTGGATTAGGAACAATGTTGGCAAAGCTAAGAACCTTTAACATTCATAAATTACAACAAGTAAGATTAAGATACATATTACACTCTTAATTAAATGAAGGGAGCTAAAAAGAAAAGCTCATTGAAAATATTATCAATATAGAATAAACTGCAGGGATTATTCTTTATATATTGTTTGGAGATATAATGGCCAACATATGAGTGGGCTTGTTGAAATGATTAATCTAACCAGAATATATTTATAGTGCATTTAGAAAGTATTCAGATCCCTTTCACCTTTGCCAATTTTGTTATGCTGCAGCCTGATTTCTAAAATTCTGTTTTCACTTTGTCATTATGGACTACTGAGTAGATTAATGAGAGAAAAAAATGAATTTCAACAACTGTAGAATTAGGTTGCAGCATAACAAAATTGAGAAAAGTGAAGGGAGTCTGAATACTCTTTGAAGGCACTGTATTTCTGAGCCCAGAGCAAAGGAGGTTCTCATGCATGTTATGATTTATCCATAGGAGCAAGAACTTTAATCTTTAAACCAGATTCCCACTTTCATGGGACAAGCTATATATCTTAATATGTGCATAAGATTTTGTTTTAATCTGACACTGATCAAGCATGAATGGTGAGCAAGATTCATACATATGATATTTACAGTACACATACTGATGAGTCTTGGTGGTGCAGTGATTAGAGTTCAATACTACAGGCTACTTCTGCTGACTGCCAGCTGCCTGAAATTTGGCAGTTCGAATCTCATCAGGCTTAAAGTTGACTGAGCCTTCCATCCTTCCAAGGTGAGTAAAATAAGGATCCAAATTATTGGGAGCAATATGCTGACTCTGTAAACTGCTTAGAGAGGGCTGTAAAGCACTGGGAAATGCTATATACCGTAAGTCTAAGTGCAATTGCTATTGCTATACCCTAGAACCTAAAGACAGGCAACCTTTTGGTTCTGAAGGCATATTTGAAATTCTGGAGAAATGTCAGAATTACTATCATAAGTACTGCCATGGGATGAGTAGGGCAATTCAGAAAATAGGATAAGGCCAAGACAGGAAATCAAATAAAAGAAAAGCAATACAAGCATTTTAAGGCATAGATAACTTTAAAAAAAACCTATATATTTTCTCCACTACACCTAAAAATAAATTGACTTTTCCTCTTTTCTAAAATAATGGCATATTCTCACCTGAATCAGGTGAACTATGCCTCTCCAATCCACATTCCACTCTTTTTAAAAGAAATACATAGAATGATGTGATTATTTTCTCATATATTATATACAATTGTTAATTGAAGTTTTAGGTATACATAGTTAATTGGAAAATACACAACAGAATTACCATAGCTATGATTAGTAAAATATGTTGTTTACCTGCATTTTTGTTATGTGAATCTGTTTGAAGGACTCTTTTGGAGTGCTTTTTATTTTATATAAATCTGTAAAATGGTAGAAATGATTTTTTTTTTCAAGGTCTCATCTCTTATCTGGATAATAAGGGCCATCTCTTTTGAAAACTTAGTTTTAAAATAAAATTATGAAAACAATCCATGTCAAAATGCACCCAATGTATTCTATTTTCCATTTAACATGTTGTCAACTGTTATATGCTGTCTATACTTTCCATTCTGTACACAGTAGTTTTTATCTGCTTTCTGTGTATTAAAATATTTGTTTTATTTGGGGGTAAGCTCTCTTGAAACCTGCTTTCAATTTCCCCCAAATATCAGCATATCAACTTTGGCCTAGGTTTGCTTTTTACCAATTTTTTTTATAAATCAAAACTTGTAAAGTAGTTTTTCCCCCCTTCTTCCATTCATCCACATTCCTTGTCTGGATCTTCTTAATTTCCTTCTTTTCCTCAGTCTTCTGAGCAATTTCCCTCATAACTATTTCCATTAGGGCAAAAGGAGCATCCTGGAAACACTAGTGGTCAGGTCATCTGTGATTATGGTTGCATATGTGTATATTTAGATAATAGCAGCAGGTACCACATTATTGAAAGTCCTTTTGTATATTTCATATCCTTAGATAACAAATGCCCAAAGAAACCTTTCAATGTACTGAGAATCATTTAAAATGTTGCAGAAATAAATTGACTAATAAATGCGGGTGGCTTATTTGGTCTGGTCTATTCTGTTCAGAATGTTTGAATGGAGCAGTGATTTCAGAAGATGTGGGGAAGGACCCTCACAATGCTTGTTGGAATAATAGCAGGATTCTTTTTCTGTCTTATCTACAGAGTGAGTTCACAGAAGCTCTTTAGTTTACACAGTCAGCTTCCTCTAGTATTTTTCATTGCTGTTATAAGGAGAAATAACATCAAGTGTCATATTTAAAGATTGGCACTTTATTTAAAGAACAGGTTTAAAGAACAGGTTTTAACAGCTTGATTTATTTATTATTTATTGTAGCCCGGATACTACAATGTTATGGCACAATAGTAGTCTGGCTTGCCAAGGGATCAGACCTGTTATAAGACAAGTTTGCATGCTTCCCAAAGTGTACCACAGGAGAATATGTTCACACCAGAGAGAAAAATGAGCATGTTTTCCTGTAGCATTCACCAAGGCCCCCTCCCTTTTCAGAACTGCCTCGCAAGAGGGCACTGCAACCAGAAAAAGTCAGAACCTTCAGAAATCTGGCTGCCTGCACAGAGCACCAGCTCATCTCCCTACTGAGGTGGTACCTATCTATCTACTTGCACAAAATATACTTTCAAACTGTTAGGTTGACAGAAGCTGATGAGGGCAACAAGAGCTTACCCTCCCATGCTGTGCCTAGGTTTGAACTGCCAAAGCTGAAATCATCTCCAGCATCATGAAGCCACTGAGCTACCACGTGTCTCATGTCTTTCCATCCAACACACAACACCATCAACATCATCATAAAACAATTCAAACTGTTTTGAGTCTATTCTCCATCAGGTTTTTTTTTCTTTTTGAGCACACCTTTTAACTTTTCCTATTAAAATTTTATATTTACAGAAAATGAACTTCCAATTTCAACAAATCAGAAGAACCAAAGACATGAAAGATTAAATGTAAAACTTCTGAGTGTGAGAATCAATTTTGGTGTCATCTGATATTTTAATAAACCAAACACTCAGATTCCATAGTGAAATGTATTGGTTGAATTCATGGAGGTCAAGATGATTAGAGAGTAAAACTCAGGTGCATTCCATAGTCATCTGAGGTGCAATAATTCAGTGTAACAAATATAGTGAATTTTGATACCAGTTAACCAGATGGGATCTTGAACTTTAACAATTGTACAGTATATAACATGTGATTATTTTAAAGAAGAAATGGATGTCTGTTTTGCAATAAGAATAATGATGGGGTTTTGATTTTAGTAATACAAATATCACCAGTGTGATAAACAGCTGATTTTGTTAGATTTATCACTGAGTAAAATTATCTTCATGAGATGAAAGGAGATCCTGAAGTTGCCTAGCAGGTGATAAATCTAAATAACTATTAAAAAAAACCAACTTTAATTCCTAGGAATCAGCAATTTATTGCTATCAACAGCAGTTCTCATCTACCAGGGATCTTAGAACATGCAGTACTAATGAACAAAATTGTTCACACATTAAGTATCTGGCGGAATCTAAATGTTTTTTTTTTGAAACTGTAGAGATTTGAAATGAGATATCAATCAGAAATAAAATAAGTACTATATTACTGTTGAATATAAAAATGACATGAGTCGTGCCATCATCAGTATCAGAACTATCTTTAGAAATATTCCATTTTAAAACCAATATTTAAATAAGACCAATCTGCTTGCAATAACTAAGCCAACAAGCTTGATTTTACAAGACTAAGAATTCTCCAGCACCTAAATGCTGGAGAACTTACCATTCTATGTATGGTCGTCTACCAATATCTCAGCCAATCTTGGGATTGTACTGCATCTTTGGCTTTACAAGACTAAGAGTTCTCCAGTACCTAAATGCTGGAGAGCTTACTGTTTGTGAAAGCCTGGATCAGGAGTGTCAAACTCACATCATGTGATGTATTTTTTTCCCCTTCACTAAACCAGGCATGGCGAGCGTGTGATGCATCCTAGCCATGGGCTGCAAGTTTGACAGTCCTGGCCTGGATTAAGGAGATAGCGAATTCTTCTGAAAATGTAGTCTCTTTGAAACAATATCCAGGTACAAAGAAGGAAAAAGGAAATGGTCCACTTACTTAACAGAATAATAATGCACAGCAGAATGGCAATGAGTGCACCTGTGCTAAGGCCTCCCGGAAGGAACAAAGCTTCAGCATTACAAGACTGCATATTTCCCCTGCTGTCACAGGCACACACTTTGATGCTCAGTGTGCCTGTACTGCTCTGGATGGGGTAGTCATTGTCAAATATTATTACTGGCAGGAGATAGGTGCTCATTTTACTGCGGCTATATCCATTCCGTCTGGTTACAACGCCTGCTGTGTTATCTGTACCAGAAGAACCAAAGACATGGAAATTTATATTTAAAACATTGTCAGCAAAGGAATCATTATATAACATAGAGAACCTACAGTTAAAGCCTACCTTTATTATCCACAATAGAGAAGTTTAGATGGACTGTGTATTCTGGCACTAGTTCAAAAAAAAATTTGTGTCCACCTGGTGGTTCATCTTTATCCACAGCACTAATAGTTTGTATCAGCTGCAAGGAAATAATTATATGTTGTCAGGTATATAAGTGTTACATCTTTTGCTTTGTAACATAATCTGTTCAGATAAATACCTGTAGCAGTTTAGAAAGAATCACATGAATGAACTTTTACTATGGTTTTTCCGAGTTTAACAGATCTACCGTATATACTCGCATATAAGCCGATCTCGCATATAAGACGACCCTTTAAAAACTGCCCCAAAATGAGGATTTTTGAAAAAAAGACTCACATATAAGCCGACCCCAAATACCATGTGAACGCTTTTTTTTTTCCCAAATTTTGGGGTAGGCTTATATGCGAATAAATCTGGCTGCCCGACTTCGTGCAATGAGAGCCAAGACTCTCATCGCCTTCGCGGGCAGCGGCTTCGCGCGATGAGAGCCTTGTTTGGCGAAGGCGATGAATGAGAGTCTTGGCTCTCATTGCACGAAGTCGGGCAGCCAGATTTATTCGCGTATAAGCTGACCCCCAAATTTGGGGAAAAAAAAAAGCATTCTAAAGTCAGCTTATATGCAAGTATATACGGTACATATAAAGGAGCAGTTGTACAATTTCCCACCATTGTGAGGGACTGTTCCTTGTGGTTATCTATCTGTTGCTCAAACATAATAGCTTTCAAGCAAAGGGCCAAATAATTATGTGGGTTGCAGAAAACTAATATGATTTATTAAAAAAACCCAAATGCCCAATTTTACCATTACCAAAGTTCCAAACTGTATAATCACAGGGATGTTTTGGTATATCATAAGCCATATTCACAGTTCAAGTGGGGCAAGAAGGAAACTTAACATTAAGCTAGAATCCTATATGTGAACCATAGCATATTGCCCAGAATATTTTGAAGTGTACAGGATGTTTATGATAGATGTTTCTTTCTTCTTTTTAAAAGTTGTTTTCTATCTTTTATTAATTATTGTACTTTTCATGTGTAATAAGCAAGTCTACAGAGGAATTATTGAGTATCATCTGCATCTCTATAACTGTCTGGTTTGGTTCTGCAACCCAACAGAGCAGATACAGACTTCAGAGGACAGGACTGCAGAAAAAACAATTACTACCCACCTGCCTTCAATCCAGGACCTGTATATTGCACGAGTCAAAAAGAGGACTGTGAAAATATTTACAGACCTCTCACATCCTGGACATAAACTGTTTCAACTCCTTCCCTCAAAACAACACTATAGAGCACTGTGCACCAGAACAACTAGACAAAAGGACAGGTTTTTCCTGAAAGCCATCACTCTGCTAAACAAATAATTCCCTCAACATTGTTCAACTATTACAAAGTCTGCACTACTATTACTGTGAATCTTCTCAACACTCCTTATCACCCTTCCCCTCCCACTTGACTGTAACTTTGTCACTTGTATCCTTCCAATTTATATTGACTGTTTCCTAATATGATTTGATTGCTTATTGTACCCTATGACTATCATTAAGTGTAGTACCTTATGATTCTCAAATCTTAATAAATGTATCTTTTGTTATATGTATACTGAAAGTATTTACACCAAGACAAATTCCTTGTGTGTCCAGTCACACTTGGCCAATAAACTATTCTATTCTATTCTATTCTATTCTATTCTATTCTATTCTACTCTACTCTACTCTACTCTACTCTACTCTATTATCTGGATGAGTGGTATGCAGGTGCATGAAACATCTATAACACAAAATTATAAAGCCATGACAGCAAAACTGAACAAAAAATATTAACAATAGGAGTTGAAAACCATCAGCAACACATAAACCAAATTTAAAGCTGGCAGCAGCTTCAGGGAGAAAAAGTATAAGACTTAAGAATATGCAAGCAAGGATATTAATTAGATGATTGGGAGGGGGAAAAAATCATTAGACTCGAATATTAGGCAAGTTTTTCTTAGGAAATCATTCTACTAAAAATGTCCAAGATCTGCAGTCGCAGGAACTTTGGACAGAGGAAGAACAATGACCTAATATGTTAAGATATACCAGGGATTTATTTTTTTTTTTGGGGGGGGGGGGGNNGGGTTAACAGGATAAACTGCCAGCCTGGATCCAATCCAGTTATGTCTTTCAGCTAAAAATCAGCACCATATTTCATTCTAATTCAAACTGATGGTTAGTGCAGTTGTCAAACTCCAAAGTGCAAAGTACAATCATCTTACTTATTTCCATTTAACAGGTTTTTTTCTGACTTAAAAAATAAAAATCAACCCTTCCTCCTCCAGACAACCCCCAACTTGAAATTGTCAGACTTCTCCCCCCCCCCC
>BHFT01004775.1:17270-53299 GCA_004320025.1 Laticauda laticaudata
AAAAAAAAAAAAAAAAAGGCAATCCCATGCTTAACACAGTAAAATAAATCAAATGGGCTGTGTGCTGAACTATGGAAAAGATTCTTTCTGGAAAGTAGCTAACTGGATGGTATAGAATACTAAATCAACCAGCACTCCATCCAAAATGCTACTGGTGGTAATGATGGATTGACTCTCATTCACAAGGAATATTTTTGTCTGTACTGTATCTCAGATTAATGACACTAATTCAGCCCACAGCTTTGTCCAAGTATTGGATGAAAGCATCAACTGTCTCACTTATTCCAGAAGAACCTTTTCTTGACACTCTTGAGTCTCCTTTTCCACAGTGTCCCTACTGGAAGAATGGGAAGGCAACTATTTCTGGAGGACAGAATCCGATAACATTGCCCTTTATTAATCCTCTACTCTCTATTTAAATGACCCCAGGATCTGCTTTTTGTTGTAAAATACACTTTCCCATTTTATGTTGCCTCAAGTGCATTAACACATGTCAGCAGTTCATTGACTACTCTGTAGAGAAAATAATGCCTCTTCAATTGACTCTGTGCTTACCAATGCTTTCTCTTTCCTTGTAAGTCTGCACATACCATTTCTGTAATAACATAATGGTTACAACTCTTGCTTTATAAATAGAATATTGCTGATTATAAAGCTGGCAGATTTTTTTAATTACTGTTTTTACACTTTCATTTTTTTAAAAAAAGGGATTCCACCCCTGCCCCCATCTCTTTTATGTCTGGTGTACCAATGGATATATTACCAACTATACAGGTACCTAGCAGGTAAAGATAAAAAGCTCAAAGAAAGAAAATTAGTATTAAAAATAAATTATAGCAAGTTTTGAGCCAGCACCTACTATTCAGAAGGTAATAGAAGCAACCATAGTGAAAGTATAGCAATCATTGTAATAATGATTCTAAACAGCATGAGAAAAATATATTTTATTCTTTTATTTTTAAATTTATTTTATATTTATATTTATATATAAAAAGTATTTTTATACATGCACATGCATTTTTGATGCTTTATGTTTGTGTGTGTGTGTACACAAACATATATACATATATATTTCAGTTTATTAAATAAAGTTTAAGTAAGCTTAAGTGTATTTGATGTTTGCGTATGTGTGTACATGACCCCAAGCACAAACACATACAAATATATATGCCCAGGAATACACCCAGAGGAAGGAAGGCTGTTGGGAATTACTTTTCTAAGGAAAATGTAGAAGAGGTCAACAACAAGGAAGGACAATTGCAAGCTGTTGCCAAAATATTTTTCTACAGGATTTCTGAGGTTGACTTAGAGTCACGTCAGCTTGAACACAACTTAAATGATAAAAAATGTGGATATGCTGGCTATGGCATACGCTTAAAAGGAGACCAGGAAGCATGTAACTGTGGAGTTTGTCTTGCAAGAACAAAAAATGCTTATTCAGAGGGAATATGCAGGTGTAAAGCTTGTAATTCTGTGTGGTTAGAAAGTAACAAAAAGTTAGACATCTTGCAGACCTTAGCTAGAAGTTAAGCCCATGTCACACTGCACCAAAAGATGGAAAGAGGATGTAAATTGGAGAGAAACACTTGCCATCCGTTGGTTAACGCGATGCATCCGTTCTGTACTCACTGCGTTCCATTTTCTTCCTCTCTATCCGTCCAGCATCCGTCGACTGAGGTTCCCATCCGCCTCAAAAAGTTTTGAGGCTGCCAAAACTTTTTTGAGCTGAAAATGTATCCAATCGCATCCGTCTGCATCCACTACGCATACGGGACCACATCCATTCTGCATCTATCATCTCCGTATGCTGTCGCATACATCGCTAGGCATCTGCTGCGCATCCGCGGCAAATTCAAAATCCACTCCAGCGGAAAGTGGACCACAGGGGGAGTGGAAACGGATGCAAAGACGCACGCGCTAGACATCAGTAGCAATCGGACGGAGAAAGGATGAAGCAGATGCAGCTCGCCATAGCATAAAAGCTTTAAAATTGGAAAAACGTTTCACAAGGGGAACCCTATCTCAGATATTAAGGATGTCTAGAGGATATGCCATGAGGATGCAAGAAGGAACACAGTGTGGAAAAGGCCTTTATTGCCTATAAAATGGGGGAGAACTCACCTGATTCTCACTTTCTAGTCCAGCAGCCCTGCTGGTGCAGACCTCTGCAGCTTCATGCTGGCTCTTACTCTTCCACAGCATCCATTATGTCCACTCATGGATCATTAACACACTCCTTTTGGGCATGCCACATCATTCTGTCAACAGTGCCGAAGCATCTACAGGCTCCTTTCACCTGTTCTACAGGAAGAAAACCGGAAGGCGGCCGAAAGAAGCGTCTGGGTTCCGAAGATGGTTTGGGAGAAGAGCAGAGTACGGACTGTAACAACAGCTGCGATGGTGGAACTGAAACGAGATAGACACCTCGTGCATTCAATGACTTCATGGGATGCCCTCCACCATGTTTGACTGAAGTTGTGGCAGTCGGCTGACAACCCAGGTTGACCCAACACAGAGCACCAATATCTGGCCATAGCCTGGACCCTGGGCTCAAGGTGAGCACTGATTCTGTGCCAGCCTGGCCTCATGGGACCACCTAACATGAGCATGTAATACAGGCTGAGGGTCCACACAACACCATCAGCATTGTGGTCAGGAGAAGGGTGCAGGCCATCATCGAAGAATACCTGGAGGAGCTCCTCCAGGTGCCCCTCTCACTGAAGAAGAGCTGTGAAGAAAAGTTGCGAACAGTGGTAATCAGAGGGAAACTCCCCCAATACCGTTGGAGGCCATACGATGCGGAATACGTGGGCCTGCAAAGCTCCAGCCAAGTTCAAGGGTCCAGCTTATTTTAAACTATAAGAGGCTTCTTTCAGCATCAATCCCTCGGCCATTGGTCGATCTGCTGAACTACAAGTTTCATGTACATCGATGCTTCAGGCAACGGGTCCGCTTTCAGATGCCGCAGGTAACAAACGCCAGTTACACCTCAAGGAGGGCGCTGAGCACCTCATCATCGGGCTTCCCAAGATCCAGAACCCCCTGCCAACGAAACATGCAAGATGTGCCCTAACTTCATCGGTGGTGGATGACCCCTTCTTCCTCAGAACCCTACATATTGAAAGCCCTACACCTCCAATGCCTCACCCATGAAGAGAGGATATTCCAAACTATACGGCTGTCCAGGGCTAGGTGGGTGGTGGAGAACCCTTTGGCATCCTGGCCAAGAGGTCCAGGTACGTTTTCACCACCAAATGCAGCAATCGCCTCCAGAGACGTGAGGAAGGATCGTGAAGGCTTGCTGCATCCTGCAAATCCATGACACCCGCTACCTCATCCCGTTTTGCACAGGAACAGGCTCGTGGACCCTCAACAAGGCAATGGGACATGGAGCCTGGAGAAGTGAGGCAAGGGAGAAACCTGATAGACACTCAGGAATGTGCAAGGCCGCCAACAGAGCCTCACCGTGAAGGGAAGAAAGCAGCGGCCAATCTCTTGACAACACTGGTGCAACTCCCCAGCTGAGTCAGAGAGTGGCAAAGACAGGATGTAGCATATTAATGTATGCTCCTTCATGCTATCTCATCACATTGATGAGATTTGCGTCAGTATGGTTGGGTGGGCCCTACAATAACAGGGCATTTAATAAAGAGTTTGTTTTATGTTCAAAATGTGTGGATCAATGCTTACATTTTATTGATAAGAGGGCCAAAAGGTGTGGCACCTGGGAGGGTGGACCAATTACAGTCCCACTTCTTGCACTGGAGGTTTAATCTGTCCCAACAGCTATTACCCATCCCAACGGTATCCCTGCCATTCCACAGGTTATCCCTGCCCACGCCACTGTATCACTATTACTACCATCCCACAAGCATCAAAGGCTTAAACCATTTCTTACAAGTTTCCACCAAGACTTATTAAAAAAAAGAAAATGAGGCAAAGTGATGTGAATCAAAGATGATTTATTAACAAGAGGCTATAAAAGAAAAATACCCCAAGTCAATTGTGCCAAATAAAGTCCACAGGTATCACCAGACCAGTCCTTCTGGACATTGCCTCTTGGTCGCCTCAAGTCTCAGGGGTGACGGGTCCAGGTGCCTGGGAAGGTGGCTGGTCTGGAGTCTTGTCTGACGCGCTATGGTGTGCAGCATCAAGCGAGTAGCACCAGCAGAAGCATACCACTGTCCAGAAGCAGCATCATCAAGCTTCTTCAGAAAGCAGAAGCAGCAGAAGCTCCAGCCCACGAAGGAGCGAGCCCGTGCTACCAGGAAGCCCCAGCAGGAAGCAGAGTGAGGGACAGGGGTTGGGATGGTGCCCGTGTCCCTCCTTGCCCAGGGCTGGAAGCAGATGGCTGAGCTTCTGTTTCTTCCCCATGGTTGGGGTTTGAATGGCCTGCAGGAGAGCTGGCAGGAAACCAAGCTGGCAGGAAGGCTGGCACCAAGTCTGGCAGGCAGAGCAAGCAACAAGGCGGCAGGAAGGACTGCAGGAGGCAAGGCACCAAGGCTGGCAGGAAGGCTTGCAGGAAGGCTTGCAGGTGGCAGGGCACCAAGGTTTGGCAGGAAAGGCATGCAGGAAGGCTTGCAGGCCAGGCAGGAAAGCAAGGGCCTGGCAGGCAGGCAGGCACTAAGAGCTGGCAAGGAAGGCTGGCAAGGCAAGACCTGGCTTGCAGGGAGGCGGAAGCAAGGCTGGCAGCAAAGGCTGGCAGGGAGCTGGCAGGCGGCCAGACCAGCAAAGGCTGGCAGGGGGCTGGCAAGCAAGGCATGGACAGGGAGTGCTTGGAGCAAGGCTTACAGCAAGGCTTGCAAGCAAAGGCTTGTAGGCAGGCCATGCAGGCAGGGCAGGCAAGGCAGTATATTGTGTCCGGCAGCAGGTCTTGTCCTCTGACATGTGACTCTGCCTTCCGAGCTTGCTTCCCTTTTATCCCGCGGGGCTTAAGCAATGCATCCATCCCGCCATGCGCAATTTAAGCTTCGGCATCCGTTAGGGCATCCGCTGTGCATCTGCTTGGCTTCCGCTTGCATCCACTCATCCGCTGTGCATGCCGCTTGCATCCGCTCTTTTCCCGTTTTCCGCGTCCCCTTTGCCTGCGGCCCCCCATACGAGCCTAGCGGCATGTGGCCATTCGCTTCCATCCGCTTTCCATCTGCTAGGCCTTCCGTTCCGCATACGCTTTCCATGCGCTCTGTGTCCTCCCCCCGTCCATTCCTTTCTGTGTTATCCCGCATTCTGGTTATGCAAATTTTTGCCCCTTTTGAGAGCGGATAACAACGGATGGAACATTTTTCTCATCCATTGTGTTCTTTTTACTAACGTTTTGCATCCGTTGGGCAGTGTGACAGGGCCTTTAGAAGCTGAAGGTGGCATTGTATTTTCTTCTCCCAATAACAACCCTATGAGATATAGTCAGCTAAGAAAGTGTGATTCCCCAGAGTCATCCAGGAAGCCTACGTTGTTGAGGGATGAACTTGAACCTGTCCTGCTATCAGCCCAACATCTTAATCCTTTACAATTTTGGCTCATATTGGTTTTACAGTGTTTGATGTTGCTTTGCTTTTGCTCTATAAAATGTTGATATAGAGATTGTTAATCATATACTTTTTTCCCAAATGTAAAGTGGTTTTTTTCTTGTTCGTTTCTTTGATAATACACTTATGGACATAACTTTTGTATTCATTTTTTCAGAAAGAACCAATTCTTCTGTACATTTTGAATAGAGATAGAGGCTAGCAGTCTCCATTCAGTGCCTTTTGTTTGTGCTGTAGTGCAGTCTATTTTGGAAGAGCATGAAACACATACAAAAACTTGCAATAGATTTGTCATTCTGTTTTTTTCCCCTTTGCTGTTTGTGACATAAATCTTATATTAGGGATACTGATCCAAACTGCTATTCTCAAATATGTGAAACTCCAGTTTCAATTTTTCCCAGATAACTTGTGACAGTTAGCTAAGGCTGATTGCAATAGTCATATAAAATACCTTGAACATATCAGGTTGGAGGAGTTGTTGAAACACAAACTTATAAAAGATGAAAAAAAGAAGGAAATAACTACCTACGCCCCCACTCTGACAAAAATATAGAGTTTAGAAGGAAAGGTTATTGTTGAAGGATACAAACCATGCATATAATATGCCATAACTATACTAATAATTCCAGTATTCTGCAACACTTTAATAAAGATATCTGGTAGGGACCACAAATGTACAGGCATAAAAATAGTCCAAATACTCAGTGAACAAGGAAATAGGTTCAATTGTATTTCTGAATATTATTTACTCTTACTAACTTATATAAGATATATAAGATAATTGTATAATGTATAAGTAATACTCTTATTTTCTCTTTTTTTATAAAAAGGGTTTGCCATTCTTTCTAAAAAGAACAATATTTGGAACAAAGATACAATTCTTCACTGGTTGACTGATTATGTGCCATTAAGTTGCTGCTGATCTTAGCAATCATATAGATAGATGTTCTTCAAGATAACATGCATTACAGATTTCTCAAGAAAGAGAGCTCGACCACAACATGCCAATTATATATTTTGAGATACTCATTTGCTGAGTGTCTTGAGAACTCTGGATTGATTTGTCCAATGATCTATTTATTTTACTGTGTTGTTTTGGCTAACATAAAATCTACCTCTTGCACATCCTCCCTTCAGCAGGTTCTGACCAGTTCTGAAGAACTGGTAGTGGAAATTTTGAGTAGTTCGGAGAACCAGCAAATGCCACCTCTGCCTGGAGATTTTACAGTATCCTTCCCCTGCCATGCTCACCAAGCCACACTCATAGAACCAGTCGTAAAATTTTTTGAATCCCACTACTTATCTCCCTCATACCTTCAACCACCTTCACAGATCTCCACTGCACCTCTTGTGCAATCTCTTGCACACATTCCCTGACCTGCACTAAGTCTGTTGTGTAGGTTCTTGGACTCTCTCCTCTCATGTACTCCTTGTACCCTCCCCAACCAATGCTGTACCCCTTTCACCCCACAACATGCCTCTGACACACTTGTCATTTTAAAACATAGCTCCTGGTTTGCAACAAGATTTGTTCTTCTAGTTTACTCTCAGCTACACAAGAAATATCCTAAGATCTAATAAATTTTCATGGTAACCCCTTTGCTAAGACATTATAGTTCATCTAAATTATTATAACAGAACAGAAAAGAATATAATTATTTATTGGCCAAGTGTGATCAGGATTTTGGCTCCGGTGCGTAAGCTCACACTGTACATATAAACAGCAAGTAATAGGTCATAGGTCATATATGTTGATAAATGGACAACTATGGCTGGTCAACCAGGGTGAGTAAATAACAATATGAGTGTCCTGGCACTAATACATAACAGTGTTATTATGTCATTGCATACATGTTGTTCTTTTAGTACAATTGCTGTTTGTTACAGAAGCCACTGTAATGTAGTTTACCTCCTTATTTAGACTTTTCCCACTTTCTTGAAAAACTTCAGTGCTAGCTTTTTGTAACCACAAGGATGAGAAAAAGTGATATATCATCAGTCAAAATGATTGGTTTCTGAATAACAGTCATTCTTAGGTATTAACAATATTTTATCTTTTCAGTCTTTATATAATTTACCGTATAAATGCACTGTCCCTTTCTGCTTATAGTAACACTATTTTTATGTGTAGGTCTTCTGATAGAGGAAAATTCCCATTCATCCTCCCACTTAATAGAGTTATGGAAAGACCATGAATAAAGATATGGCAGTAAGCACTCCAAATTTTGAATATATATTGTAAAGTACTGCATTGTTCACAAAAGAACCATGTTATGAAAGATTATTTTTGCTTTAAATTGGTGGTTTTGCTTTTCAGAATTGCTGTTACTGCTTTAATTCAGCCTAGGTTGACAACTGCAGGCACAATAAGCCAGATAGGAGTCTAAAAACTGTCAACAATTTTAATTCCTCTGTCAAGACAAAGCTTTACAACCTTTCCTGAAGCACTGTATAAGAAAAGTTCTCCCATACATATATCAAATCAACTATTTACCAATTTGTAGGTGCTCACAAAAGCAAGATAGGTAAGTGAATTAGGGAGACCAGTAATAAGATCACTTATAGTTCCAGAGAGTGGAAGAAGGAGTTGTCCTCACAGTTAAATTTTATCTATTTGTTTTAGGAAAATTAGCTCCATTTTACCAAATGTCAATTCTTTCAGGTCTTGTTGAAATAACCTTGAATTTTTTGTTAATATATATTTTTATTGTTTACATGTGAATATATTGAAAACAGTGTATTTGGACATGGAATTCCAATTGCCATAAAATAGAAGTGAAAAACAAAATAACATATATGCAAATTTATATATATATAATTTTTTATACAAAAATTTCTCACCATCATATAATATGACAACTCCTCTATCATTCTAATGTTTACATTCCTCTGTCTATAATACAAACAGTATCTCCAGGTTTTCCTCACCTGATTCTTTCATCTTCAAATTCTACCTCGTGTTTCTAACCAATGATAAAACTTATTCCATATTAAGTAGTATTCTGTATTTACTTTGACATTTTTATTGTTAGATTTTTAAAGATGTTTTATTCCCGCCTTTATGATTTTTAGAAATAAATCAGCAGTGAACATATCCAATATTCCTTCCTCCTCCTATTTTCCCCACAACAAACCTATCAGATGAGCTGAGTTGAAAGAGAGTGACTGGTGCAAAGTCGAATAAGTTGGCTTTCATGACTAAATCAGGATTAGAACTCACAGTCTCCTGATTTTTTAATGAGTGCCTTAACAATTGGATTGAACTTGATAATCATGACAATATATAAAATATACATTAAAGGAAACTGATTCTATAAATGCCAGACTTTAAATAATTATTTTTTATGAAGATATAACCTTATAGAAGAACATTCCTCACTCAAGTCACTTTGTTGTTTTTTTAACAAAATGAAATAAAAAGTAAAAATGATATAAAGTATATAGCAAGCTGCAAGCCCATAGGCTTTACAGATATATAAAGATGAGACTATTACTGAAAATCAAAGGATATAAATAATGGACATGTGAATAGAATCTAGACATTTTATAAAAATAAACTCTTCCAAACAATTGCAAAGACAACATATTTAATTGAAAAAATCTCAAAGTTTAGATCTGAGGATTGTGAAAATTAATGAACTCTTTTGTATAAGAGGTTATATTGGAAGATGGGACATTGTACTCCCAAATATGCTACTTCTACTGTGTCATTGGGGGAAAAAACTATGGTTTAGTATGATTCAAAGATCATTTGACCAATCCAAAGGACCAATCCCCCACCTCTTGGTAAAGCCTTAATAAGGCCACATCGGGAAGCCACCCAGGAAGTGGTGTCAAACTTCTCAAAAGTAATATCAGGAGGGCAGTGTAAGTGATACGAAAAGACAAAGTGTTTATATCATCTATGCATTTTAATTTCTGTATTTAGTTTCCTTTTTGGTAAATGTTGTCTTTATCGTAAATAAGAACTAGGAAAGCTTTACATTTCAGTGTTTTGAATACTAGTAAGAAAATGAAATATTTATTTCATGGTTGTCTGTTACAAGCCACAATGACACTAAAATTATAAGTTATATCCCATGACATCACAGCACAAAAGATATGATTGTGTATTCTGCACAGTTGCATCATGTTGCCTGTCAAAAATAAGTAAATCACACCCATGTTGTTGTTTTTTCGTTCTAAAATTGTATAAGGCCCACAATTTTCCCTTTTCCTTCAAATAATGGTTCCTGCATTTTTTCTAAAAATAAGAGTAAACTGTGAGTAACATCAGAAAACAAAAAATTGTTAAGCCACAATACTTACATTCTACTCTGTCTAATCCAGGGCTGTCAAACTCTTGGACCATGGGCTAAGTGCATCATTTGCTGGCCATGCCATGCCTGGTTTAGTGAAGGGGAAAAAAGTCCTGATATATAATGTAATGCTGCCATGATGATGAGTTTGACACCCCTGCTCTGAGTTGAGTTCATTGTGTAAATAGAGTCAAGCTCTAACTAATACCTGAACTCTGACTAAGGAGGGACATTAAAGTTACTTCAGTCAGCCTGATCTTAAGTGATCTAAGAAGCTGGAGAGTTAAGTCAAGTCACAGCATATGGAGGAAGTTGTTGAAAATGCAGTTGAGGAGTGCAAAGGCCTGTTTATCTCCTTCAGAATTCTTAGTGGGGCAACTTCATTGAGGTTGCCTGAACATAAATTTTACCTGTACAAAATCAATTAATTAATCAGAGGCAAGCTAAATAACTAAACAATCCTTTAGCCAGCTGACAGCCCTGCTCTAAAAAGAGACATTTGTTTGTATGTAAGTGTGCATTAGTAATCAGCCAAGCATATAATTCTTCCTATCTACCTGAACTAGCTATTGATTTTCTGTTCCATATGTAATGTCCTTAAAAAGAAGATTTTTCCCCCTGTTGCAAAGCATTCTTAGTTGACCTGGTGCCAGTATCTATGCAGAGAACACAAACTGTGCCCCCTAACACACTGCTGACCCTCATCAAGCCAGTTGAAACATGACAGCCAAATTACAATACTTAATGTGACAGAAGAAAAAGACCATTCACAGCACAAGTGGTAATAATATCATTGATTTGTTCTACAACATCTTTAAATGGAATTTTGTTCATTTCTCAGGGCTTGTACCTTATAAACACAAGTAGGAAAAGGAGAGGGTGTGATCCATGATTGACTGTTGAATGTCAATTTTCAAGGTAATAAAAGTGTGATTAAAAAAAACTATTGAAGTTTTATTTTATTTTTTTTAAATATCCAACTTTTGGGGGAGGCCAATTGGACTTTTGAGTATACATATATAGAAATAATTAAAGGAAGCTTCTCTTTTCCCTATAAATGCAATTTTTAAGGTTGTGCATGCTTTAAAAATAATTTAGAAATCTTTGGAAGGTCAAGATCATGTGCTATTGAGTACACATTTTTTTTCAGGCTTCTGTGTAAGCCTGATAAGATTTCAAATGACCACACAGAGAAAGAGAAAAATAAAAGAGAGAAGGAGAAAACAGTCAGGAGAAAGATGAACAAAACACACAGAGACCAACAGTTTGTGTTCAACAAAGACAAATGGTGTATGTATATGTATGTATGTATGTATGTATGTATGTATGTATGTATGTATGTATGTATACAAGTACATCCACACATTCATTGGAATCTTATTTGGACTAGAGAAGTGTGGCCAGATGTTAGTCAATAGAGAGAGAATAGTTAAGACCGATAGGGTGGAACTACCAGTGGCAGACATATAGCAGACATATAGACCATCTTGAAATACCTTGGTATCCCAAAATAAGTTAGTATCCCTCAAATACCAAGAAATCCCAAATACCTTGATATCTCATATGGGAACCATGATCAGAAGGAAGTTAGCAAAATCTAAGAACCAACAAAGGATAAGCAGGTCCTGAAGAGTCAGTTTAACGAGAACAACAAGTTCCATGTCATTGACGTGTATGCCCTACCAGTTATCAGATTCCCTGTCAGTATAATGAATTGGCCAAAGGAGGACATGAAGGCTGCTGATGTGACAGTCCAGAAGTTCCTCACAATATAAAGAACATCCATCCCAAGTCAGAAACTGTACATCAGCCAGAAAGAAGGTGGGCAGGATCTTGTGAGTGTTGAATCCACCATCCTGAATAAAACCCAAAGCATCTGGAATGCCTTGGTAAGATGGCACCACAAGATGAGTGGTTGCAAAAAATGCCTGAGGAAGCACCAGCTGAAAGATCAAGCAGAGGAAGTGCCATGATAATGAAAGATCCTGTATGGGATGTAGAGATGCTGGAGATGCTGGAGATGCTGGCTGGCATTGGTAACCCTACCAGTGGCTGGAAAGGGCTGAACTGAACACTGAACACAAGAATTAATACCAGATCCAAAGAAGCTGGGATCTTTTCACAGCTTAGATCCAGTAAATTATCAAGTAGATATCTATGGTATAATATTCATAACATATAATATGTCTGGAAAAATATTTGTGAATTATCTGCTAGTTGCACAGGGGGGCACAAGCAACTTCTTCTGGGACACATACTGTATACCAGGCAGATTGAGATGGGTTGAAGTTGATTGTCCTGGAATACCTCATACAGAAGTCATCTAGGACTTCAAAGGTCAAAATTATCATTTAAATTGCACTCAGTAGCCAATAGAAAGGCAATACAAAGGACCAAAACACAGGTGTAATGTGTTTCTATCAGCAAGTATTTTTGAACAGCTAGGGTATTGTATTTTGAACTAGCTCAAACTTTTGAAAGTAGTCCCAGGTAGAGTGCATTCCAGATGTAATTACAAGACTGCCCTTCCCCCACTTGAAATCAACTTGTCCATCCAGCTGATCATTCCTTACTGAAGTATGGGAATCTGAGGCCCAAACACAGTTTCTTAGTCATAAAGTAATTAGAGTAGTAGCCCTGTTTTTTTGGGGGGGAAGGGGGGGAACTACATCCCGCTAGTAGTTGGATTATCTATTTTCTTCGATGATAGATGTCCAAAACTTGACTAAAGCAGAACATTTGCATAGCATGCTTGGAAATTAGTATGATGGTGTTTAGTTTATGATTCTGTTCTTGAACTTTAAATTATTAGTTTAATTTTTTTTGCTAAGGACACACATAATTCTATACACATGTTTATATTACTGTTAACTTCTGAAAGTTGTTATGTATTGCCATAAAATCAAATCAATCAATAGCATGGGGACCACATCTGTTTTCTTTTATTCAGAACTTTGGTGAAGCAAAGTAGTTGTTACTGTTAAGACTACTGAAATATAGCGTAATTTTTTAAAAATAGTAAATTCATTTTTATAATTGAGACAGAGAAAAATGCAGTTAATCAGACATGATAATATTTGCTGTATTACCTGTCCTGCTTTTGCATTCTCGCAAACAAAAGTTTCATAGAACTTGGCAAACTCTGGGGCATGGTCATTTATATCCAAAATCCGAATGAAGATGGGAGTCTGAGTACTTTGTTTTGGATTGCCTGAAACAAAATGGACAAGATGGAATTTGATCATAATATTATATCACTCGTTTTCCAAAGATTCAAGAATGAATGTCAGTGCCTATGTTATAAGCATGGCACCACTCAAAGTACGCTTTAGAAATGTCATTCTGAAATAATATAATAGCAAAATTTAATAAAATGTATTCCAAGAATTAGGAGCACTTTCATGGCCACAGAGGATTAAATAATGAATATGAAATATGCCTCATGACATATTGACACAAACTCCATTTTTCTTAAATCATGAGTTTCGTGCAAGTAGGTAGGGGCAGAGCTTGCATTGTGATATCATAATGTTGTTCTGTCATTTTGTCAAAAGCTCCATTTGCTACAGTTGCCTGTGGGACTTTAAAATATTTCTTTGGCAGAAGGAGAGAGTATATAGATTCAGTGCAATCCTATATATCTAAATTCAGACCTTTCTATTTTCAACTGAACGTGTTACCAAATGCATTTTTTTTAGTGTCAGTAGGACTAAAGATAATAAAGTCTTTATTTTGGCCTTGGCTGTCAAGGGTTCTATGCAATCAAGACATTACTAAAGTTATCCCAGCCAAACTGATTTGATTGTGGCAATATATAAATTTAATACAGTAATAAACGGCAATATTAACATTTCATATCAAAGCTGAAACCCAATACACTTTCCCATTGAGTATATGGGACTTTCTTCCAAATAAATTTGTACAGGGACTAGGCCTTGTCATCACTTTTGAGAAATTCTGTCTAACTGTAGCAGTCCCAAGTTTTTACTCTCATAGACTAGAGAGAGCCTATTAACTTTCATGCAAAAATGCAAGAGAAAATATAATGCTCACCATGACAGATGTACTTTGCAAGAAAAAAAAATAACTTTCTGAAAGGTGCTTTTTCTGGAGCCTTTCTTGTTTTTTGTTTAAAGATGTTTTGCTTCTCATCCAAGAAGCTTCTTCAGCTCTGACAGGATAGTGGGAAATGGAATCCTTCCATGACCTGGATGACTGAGAATCTCTACAGACTTTTAGCTATACAATTTGGGCTGAACACCCTTGGAATGGTTTGGGAGTAGGAATGGATTTCTGGGAGGGGAGATTGCAGACTACAGAAACCAGGAGCACTATACAGGTGACCCTGAGGACACAGAAAAACCTCCAAGTGCTTCAACAACCTTCTAAAAGAATGTAAAAGACCAACTGTCTTCAAGGAATATAAATCCTTCCATTCTCCACTGTCCTGTCAGAGCTGAAAAAGCTCCTTGAAATGAAACATCTTCAGAGAAAAAAACAAGAAGTTGCCTCCTGAAAAAGCATATTTGGAACAACCATGACTTGGATGACTAAGAATCTCTGCAGAAAAATTGCAGGTTCAATTTTCAGTATTTTCAATTCAGATGAGCAAAGTTCCACCTTAAAACTGTGGGCAGTTGTTTATAATAAGTCAGATAAACTGTCTGTTTAATTCAAAACCAATAGGTGGAACATTCTGGTCAGGTGTTGAGAAACCATGCAAAATTGCTCACCATGTTTGCCACAATAACTTGGTCAAGGAAAATAGTTATGTGTTCTCTATTGATCACTGACCAGTAAAAGACCTGTTGAAGCAATTTCAAGCTAGTTTAAAACTATTACCTATTTTCTCACTAGATTTTAAAGCTATATCATGTATTCTTACTTTCCTTATCTTTTTTAAAAAAATCATTAACAAATGCTGGAAAACTAACAAAACAAACACATCTAGCATGTCTTGAAGAAAAAAGTATGCAAGGATTTGTTTTCCATAGGTCCAGACTGCCATCTAGTTGCAGCTTGGATTTTTGAAACCCATATTTGGTAGCCTTGAAAATATTTATTTTCCATCTTCATTAGCATTTAAAATGCACTAATAATACATATTGTAATGTAAATGAATTTGAAAAAACCTCTAAGTATAATCACATTGGGTGTCATGTTGTGTAAGCAAAAATAGTAGAACATACATTTGATTGCTGGGAATAAAGTCACAGATCACATAAATAATAATGCATGGATAAAATTTCAGCATTCAGCATAAGATTTCCTTCTCTTCCTTTCAAACTTTGTAGTGTACATACAACTTACTAATTTCAGTTGCAACAACAGTGAGGTTATGCCATGGGGCCGCTTCTCGATCAATGCTCTTAGAAACAAATATGGAACCATTTCCTGAGTAGATGTTGAATATTCTGTCAAAATCAGTGTGGCGATCCAAAGAATATCTACCAAATGGTAAAACAAATCTTATTATCTTCTATTACAACACTGTTTTGGTTTTTGTTGTTTTAAGAAAGGCTTAAGTAACTGTACACTTTTAAAAGTTCATGCATTTAATAGTATAGTGTTAGCAATGGAGATTGTTCACTTTTTAATTTAAAGAAATAAAATGTATTTATTGATTGATTTGCAGAACTTTATTTACTATTCAACTCAAATTGCTCTTGGCATTTTTCCTGGAGCAAACAGAAAACAGAAGAAAATGCAAAGAAATAGAAGAAAAGTCAAATAGAAGAAAAGTCAACATATATATAATACTAAATATATCTAATACTGTTTTTTATTTTTATTTTCATGCATCAGTTAAACGTACACTTCCAGAGAACAGCAAAAAAGAAAGAACTCAAGCATTTCAAAAACCTAAGCCATTCTGCTGTATTTGTAATCTTACACAGCCATGTCAAAATGCAATATGCATATGCAATGTTGTTATGAATACCAGTTTTGATACTGCCATTAGATGTCAGAAGTGTGCCAGTGTCTGGCTTAGGATGTATGCTTGTATTTTTTCATAAACCTTTCTCTTATTCTGATTTATTTCCCAACCAGATGTAATGACAACATACAAATACAGTCAAAAGATGTGCCCCCCAAAATAATTCTGGTAGCTGGAGTTTCCACTCTAATTAATGCTAAATTCTGAAGAACCCAATGATAATTCAATTGCAGGTGCTCAGTTTTAATGGGAAATTTCCTGTGGTTTTGAGAACCCAGAGAGGAAAATTCTGTTTTTTTTAATGCATTTGCCTAAGTTGTTTCTTTATTGCAATGTTTATTTTCTATCTTTCAGTAAGCAAACTATGAATTGATGGGATAGCTTAAAACCTGTGGGGTAGATTAAAACAATGCACATTACCCTACAATATAAAGTAGTTCTTGTCTAAGATGTGATTGATAAAAAATCAATATTTTTTTTAATTATGCACTTTGAAGACTATTTTTAAAATATTACACTGCCATTTAGCAAATAACACATTCCGACGGTTCTCAATTTACAACCATTTGTTGAGCAAGCATTTGAAGTTACAGCAGCATTGAAAAAGTGATTTCTGACTGGTCCTCGCAGTCATGACCATTGCAACATCTTTAGTTATGTGATCAAAATTTGGGCACTTGGCAACTGGCATGTATTTTATTATGTGTACCATGTCCCGGGAACATAAGAACATTGTTTTCAACCTTCACAGTTGAGTTCCAATAAGCACAGTAAGAAGCTTAACGTGGAACATTTCATTTAGAAACTACAGTGATTTTCCGAACAACCATGGGGGGGGGGGGGGGGGGGNGGGGGGGGGGAGGATTAAAAATCAGGTGCAACTCATTTAAGAATTGCTTTGCATAGCAATGAAAATTCTGGTCTAAATTTTGGTCATGTCATATTATGTTTAATCAGCTTTAGGACAAACTAGTAGATATAAAGGACATTGTGATCCACAGTATTATCCTTCACATTACCATCTCTGGTCTGTGATGTGTATTTGTATTAAATATAATTATGATTCATTATGATATTCTGCAGGGCATTCATTTTCAATCCAACAGTTCTTCTGCTCTACCCAAAAATTAAACAGAGATATATAGATCACCTGTAGTTGGCATCAAATTGGTTTGTAAATAAAATGAGACACCATTGTTAAATTAAATAGGCTGGAGCATTGATGGTGATGAGATTCATAATTTCCAAAGGGGCATTGGGGAAAACAGTCTACTTTTCATGAATGAAGCTATTTCACCTTATTCAGCTTAAAGAGTCTTATGTGGGTAGCTGCCCCTCACAGATTATAGCTAACACAGTCAGGACTATGGAGAGTTTTAGACTGCTAAAAGCCTTGGGCTATTTGGAGAAAAGTGTTTGGATATCACAATTAGAAACTGTCATGAGAGTAGTTTGGAAATCATTCTGATTCATAGCTATAAATATTGTTCCTTCTTATGCCTTATAGGCTTATAGTGGTAATAATGAAGATTCTTCTGTGATTCATATTTAATCAAAGAGGAGCTAAATGCAGTCAAATACTAGCCTAATTTTCATGGCAATTAAACTTGCCTTAGATCCTGGATTCAGACTGAGCCTTCTCATATCTAAAATCAGCACTTAGACAAATCCCAACCCATGCTATCAAAGGCAAAACCTGGGAGATTGTTCTTTTTTCTCATCAAAATCCTCTAACACTGATAAAAAAAAATCCAGCACCATGAGACAACTCAGTGTGGGCAACTCACCACGGCCAACTCACTGCTACCAATTGGCCACAGTCAACTTGCTGGAGCCAACTCACTGTAGGACAACTCACCATGGCCAACTTGCCACAGAACAAGCATCACACTAATGTCAAAGAAGTGGTGGAATAGAATAATCAAAGAAAGAATGCAAAAGGGGAGAAAAAATGAAATGTGAATGACAAAAATTAAAATATTATTTAAATTATTTAAATTGAATTGCTGTTAAATTGAGTTGTCCTGCAGTGAGTTGGCCATGACGAGCTGTCCTATGGTAAGTTGGCTATGACGAATTGGCAGCATCAAGTTGGCTGTGGCGAGTTGGCCTGTGGCTAATTGGTCAAATTAAGTTGTCCCATTCCAAATCTCCCTGATTTCTCCCCCCCCCAAAAAAAGTAAGATAACTTTTACAAGCTCGTCATATGAGTGCAAAGGAATAGCAGTACATATAGCAGAAAAAAATGAAAACCTCTGCACCCTCTGCCCCCTTGAGAAAATAAATTAGGCACAAAAATAAATTCTGAAACATCCTGGGAATGAAGAAGCTAAATCAAAGCCTCTTTTGCAGAGAATTTATAAAACCAATTGACAGAATTTTCATGTATTCCTCTCTACCAGTGTTTTCATCCCCAACCCTGGGTGGGAAACTGAATTTGATCCACAGCTGTCTGTTTTCAAAATCAACATTTTTTTTTGCTTTATCTATGGCTAACCAGAAGGGGAATGTGAAAAGGCCCCAGTGTGTGCAAGTTGGAAGAAAAGTTTCCAATTCCATCTCCTTGAGTACAGGTTTCTGTCAGGCTGTGTCTTGAATCCACTACTGTTCACCTTGATGACCCACAACTAGTGTGCAAATCTTCTACAAATCATATTGTGAAGTATGCAGATGATACAGCAGTGGTGGGTCTTATCCAGGACAACAATGAAGATGGTTATAGGGAAGAGGTGAAGGTTCTGGTGAACTGGTGCAATAAAAGTAACCTAGTTCAAAATGTTAATCAAACAAAAATCATTGTAGATTTTAGACAGAGCCAGCATAGTCATATTCCACTCAGTATCAAGGATGTAGCTGCAGAACTGGTCAATAGTATTAAGTATCTTGGGGTGCAAATAATTAACAATATGAATTGGTCTCTTCACCTGTCATCCTTAGTGAAGTGTGGAAAGTAGCACCTGCATTTCATGCATCAGATGAGGAAAGCACATCTTTCTCCTTCTGTCCTGGCCACTTTTTACAGAGGCACAACTGTGTGCGTTTTAACAAATTGCATTCCAGTTTGATTTGGTGGCAGCAGTGCCTCCATGCAGAGAGTAGTAAGGACAGCTGAGAAGATTATAGGAAACACATTTCCTGTTATTCGGGATACTGCTTATCAGCACTATGTGCTTAGAGCTCAAATCATTGTTAGAGACCACACACACCCACTTTACGGTCTGTTTCTGTTGCTCCCCTCTGTGAGGAGGTTTCAAAGTATTTCTAGCAGAAGTACAAGATTCTACAACAGCTTTGTTCCATATGCCATTCATCTGGTAAATGCAATATTCATTTTTCTTGCCATGTACATGTATACATGCAAACTAGATCACGTTGCTTCTTTGTGTCATACAATATATGTAGATATATGCATAATTTTGTATTTATTTATTTTGTCATGTTTATGTAGTGAATATTGGAGGTGGTGACCCTTTAAGAGCTACATGCAACAAAATTTCATGTTAATGTATGCCAATTAGAGTACATTCAAAGTGACAATAAAATCTAAGTCTAACAACACAGTTTTTCTTTGTTATATCATGTATTTTTTATTTTTATTTTTGTTTTTAACTATATAGGATACCCACAGTCATTTCAGAGCTGAACAGCTTTCTAAATCCAAGAAACAGATAAATAATAGTGAATTATCCAGTCAGTATTATGCTTCACAAAGTGGAATAAAAAGAAATCATTTCAATTTCTCCATCCCAAACCCGAAACAAAATAAATGGTGAATGCCTTCTTCCATACTTTTCAGTGCATGCACATGTGTGAATTTATTCTGATAGACGGAATAAAACTGAGTGCGTACTGTGAAGTGAAACTATATTATTATAAAAAATGCAGAATAAAAGTAATAAAAATCATCCATAGGTTTTCTAGTTGCCTTGCCACCATTTCTCTGATGCATTTAAAGACCCCTGGGAAGTATGAAGTCAAAATAATTGGATGGTGATTTTACCATCATGTGTTTTACTCAATACCTTTTATCATATTTTCATATTTGTATTTTTTTCAGAAAATATACAAATAAAAACTAACAAAAGCTAACAAATAGAAAGAAACATGAACAAGAGGGAGAGAGAGAAGTCCAAAAAAAGCTCCATGAAAGAAAAACAAAATAAATAAGTAAAAATGACTTTCAACTTCTAATGTGGGCATAAAAAGCATTTAAAATTCAACCCTTAAGCCCATGTCACACCAAACCAATGGATGCAAAGAGGATGTAAAACGGACAAAAAACCTTGCCATCCGTTTATATAAAACCTTAGCCCAATCCGCTTCGAAACACGATGTTATGTGCACTGCCTCGGTTTGGCTTCCTATACTATCCGACCAGCATCCGTCTATATGACGTATAATAATCCGCTCCAAAATTTTGGGACTTGCAAAAAACTTTTTGCGTGGAAAATGTATGCCAGTTCATCCATCTGCATCCGCTACGGCATCCGCCCTATGAATCCGCGTTAGTGCATCCGTTACGCAATCCGCTATATCCGGCAAGGCGTCTGCTGCACATCCGCCCAACGCGCATCCGCTCCGGGACGCAGGGAGGAAGCGGACAGACGCTAAAACAGATTGCCAGAACGGATGCCAGAACATGTGCCAAGCGGAAATAAAGCATTTAAAATGGAAAAAACGTACGCAGAGGGCGACTTATCTGGATATTAAGGAATGCCCAGAGGATGCTAGAGGATGCAAAGGCGGACACCTTAGTACTGCCTATAAAAAGGGGGAGCAACTCGTCTGCCATCTCTCACTTTATCAGACCACCCGCAGCCCACCTCCGTAGAAACTTCGTGCAGCCTTCATCTGACCTCCTCATAATCCACAGCATCCAGTATGGTCCACGTGGATAACGTTACCACAGTCCTTTTGGCAGCCAACCATCCTTAAACTGCAACACTACGAAAGCCATCTACAGGCCGTCCGTGAACTCTTCTATGGTAAGAAAAAGGAGGCGGCCAAGAAGTGCGGTTTGGACTTGAAAATGTATCGGGAGAAGAGCAAGAAGTACGGAGGTACAACAAGCTGATGCGTGGAGCTTCTAAGGGAACGAATGAACACTGCGTGCATTCCAGAACTTCATAGAGGGATGGCAAATCCACCCCATGTTTGATGAAGGTTGTGCAGCCTGACACCTCAGCGTTGACCAATGCAAACACCCAACTTCCAGCAGCTTGGAACCTGGGCTCAAGGTGGCCACTCGCTCTGAAGGCGCGCGAGCCTGCCTCCGGGACCACCTACAGAAAGATGCAGGTACGGGCTGGCAGCGTGCCACATAACACCTATCAGCATTGTGGTCAGAGAAGTGGCAGGCCATCATCGAAAATACAAGGAGAAGCTCCTCCAGTGCCCTCCACTGTATGAAGGATGCATGAGTGAAGGTTCATGAGCCGCCTTTATCTAGCATCCGTCTGTATCACTGTGGAGAGAATTTCCGCGAGCATTACCGTCTGAGCCAGTCGCAATACGTGCAAGCAAACCGGCTGACCTGCCTGCAAAGTGCCAGCACAAGTCGGGGCGTCCATATCTGAGTTTCAACTACAATGTGCGTTGCGTTCAGCATCGTCCCTCTTCGCCATGTCAATGCTTTGACTACAAAAGTCATGTACATAACGATGCTTCAGGCAATTGGCCTCATCTTCAGAATGCCCAGGTATTTAACAATGCCAGTGACCTCAAGGAGGGTGCTGGAATGGCAACCTCATCGTAGGCGCTTCCCAGATCCAGGACCCCTGCCGACCAACGCACACGCAAAGATGTGCCAACATACTTCCATCGTGGGGGATGACTCCTTCTCCCCTAACAGAACCTACCTCATCTGAAGCCCTACACTTTCCAACTCCTCACCCGTGAAGAGCAGAGGGGGGATTTTTCTTTTTTTTGGCCCCAACTACACGCTGTCCAGGGCCAAGGCGGAGAGTGGTGGGAGAAACGCCTTTGCATCCCTGGGCCAACATTTCCAGCGGTACTTCTCACCACCATGCTAGCTATCGTCTCCAGAGATCCCTGAGGGAGTCGATCCGTGAAACTTGCTGGCATCCTGCTACAATCTCATGCGCATATATCGCTACCAGCTTAGCAGAACAAGGCTCGTGACCGTCAACAAGGCAATGGGACATGAGCCTGCGGGGAATGGACAGGCAAGGTAACTGATAGACACATTGGATGTTACAAGGCCCCAAGAGCACCAGCTATACCACGTTGAACGGAAGAAGCAGCGCAAATCTACTGAGGACACTGGTTGCAACTTCGCGACCAGCGCTGGAGAGAGGCAGTGGTGAGTGGCAAAGACAGGATGATAGCAGGCTTTATGGATGCTTCCTGAGCCTGTCCTCATTTCACACGGATGAGATTGGGCCATGTATTGTTGGTGGCCTACATATGAACAGGGCGTTTTAATTAAAGAGCTAGTGTTTGTCGTTCCTGAGATGTGTGGTATCAATGCCTTACAAATATGTTTGTTATTGAGAAAAAAGGGGCGCGAGTAGTGTGGCACCTTGGGCAGAGGGTTGATTAAGACCATAACCCGGATGCGTCCGAGATGAAGTGTTGACAACATGCCGAAAAAATACATCCTTAGCGTCGATACCCACAAAAAATATATCCGCATCTGCCTCATTCCCACAGGTATCCCTGCCCAACCCTAATCCTCTCGTGTGCTTAAACCCATCCCACAAGCAGCAAAGGCTTAAGCCAATTCTAAAAGTTTCCACCAAGACTTTATTAAAACAAAAAATTGAAGCAATGTGTGGTGAATCAAGATAAACTTTAGTTGACAACAAAAAGCTTTAAAATAAAAAAATGACCCAGCGCGTCAAGTGTCCAAATAAAGTCCACAGGAGGCCAGCTACCCAGGTTCATCTGCGCACTTCTTTCTTTGGTCACCTCGGAAGTGTGCCCAGCTCTCAGGGTGAAGGGTGCAGGTGCTGTGGTGGTGAAGTTAAGTGCTGGAGAGTGCTAGCGCCCCGAGAGTGGACAACAGGGATGGTGTGGTTTGAGACAGGAAGTGCGGACAGCTGGCTCAGCCCTGCGATGCTTGAGAGCCTCCTCCCAATACCATGCAAGTGTCAGCCCCAGTACTATACACAGATGTACATGAGGCCGGGCAATTGGCTGGTGTGGGTGGAGGATGATGCGAGAGTGTTATTGGGGCTGTTCTGCTCTTGCAGCTGTGTGTGCTAGGACGGCGGTGGTTCAGGTGGCCATCATTGTCGTGGATCAAGGCATTGGGGCGGCATCAGTTGGAACCGGGTGGCAATCGGTGTCACCCGGTATGTTCTGTGCCTTGGACTGTGGAAGGCTGCTGCCTTGCTGCGTGCTGAGACCTCCTGAGGTAGCCATAGCCCTGGTAGGTGCAGGGCGCCTGTGGGAAAGCCTATGCGAATGTGAGTGGAGAACATCAGCCTGGAGGTGGAGGTGGAAGGAGCAGACCTAGGACTGGGTGGTAGCAGGATAATCCTCTGGGTCTGAAGGAAGGTTTGTGTGAAGGCAAGCTCCGTGAGAGTCCGGCGTCCTTTCACCAAGCTCGGTATTTGTGCATTGCCATGTCAATTTGAGGGTTGCTGCGTTTGACATAGGTGAGCGAAGGGGCTATGCGTGTTGGTGGATGGAGGAGTCGGTGTAGACCAGTCTGCAGAGAGGAAGACTATGCTGCAAGTTCTTGATGGTGCTCCTGAAATCTCAAGCAGGACAGTTGCTGGCTCACGCCCCTCCGCATGTCTCGGGCTCTCTTAGCCTTTCTGCCGGAGCGGAGCTGGGGAAGGTGTTGATGCGCTAGACTGTGCTGGGAGGACTTCGAGAATGTCTCCTACTGCGTCCCACCAACAACCAGGGAGTCCTCTACTGCACTCCACCACGCTACCACACCTGTCGCGGGGTTCTCCGCCGTGGCACGCTTCCACAGAAAACCTGCCTGGAAGACAAGGAGCGTGACTCTTCAACAGAAGAGGACTGGCTCTCAGGGCAGAAGCTGCCGGAGAGAGACGGTAGTGAGGGCTGCTATGGTCCTCCTCGGTGGCGGGACCTCAGCCTCCAGCGAAGCTGCACCTGGCCATTACATTTAGAAGTCTCTCTGAGTCTGTTCAGGTCTATCACAGTGGACTGGCCTAGATTTTCTTTGAGGTGCCAGCTTCCCGTACCAGGTGGGCATATTGTCCACCAGCCGAAGTAGCACCTTCGAAAGTGTAACCCATACTCTCTAGCCCTCTCATCCCTCCAATGACAGCCTGCTATCCTTTGTGTGAAGTGTCCCTGTAACAAAGCTGGGTGTCCCTTTCTGCCACAGATGTAGTCGTTCTTCTCTCAGCCACTCCAGGGCACGCTCATCATTACGTGCTCCTTCTCAAGTTTAGTATTTGCCCTCCTCTCCCGTCCGCGCATACGCCTCTTCCTCCTTTTGTCAGGACCAGATGCTGCCCTCATCAGAGGGGCTTTTTTTTTCCCCCCAAAGGGGGTAGTTAGGGGTAATAGGGGGGGGGAGTGTGCCTTGCGGGGCTTTCCCTTTTTTAGTTTCGACACCCAAAACCCACCCCCCACCTAGGTAGCATCAGCATCAGCTACAGGATCATCATCAATCATCATTTGTCATTCCTCACCAGCAGGATCATACATTATAATCTCATCATTCAAATCATCATACAGCTAGCAGCAAGCAGCAGCACAGCACCATAAAGGATCATCAACATCATTCAGCAAGCAGCAGCGGCAGGCAGGATCAGCAAGCAGCCAGCGACAGCAGTTTAAAGAGTTGAGCAGCGATTCAGCAGCTAGTTAGAGGTAAGCACCAGCAGGCCAGCAAGTCCAGGAGCCGGATCGCACGCAAGACCAGGATCACGAGCAGGGACGAGCAGGGAATTGAGGCAAAACCAGGGGAGCGACGAGCAGGATTGAGCAAGTTCCAGGAGCGACGAGCAGGAGCCAGCAGGACCAAGAGAATAACAGCTCGAACTAGCACAGCAGAAGACACCATCACCAGAAAGGCAGCCTCAGCAGACCCCAGCAGAAGCGGAGTCAGGGGCAGGGTGCAGGAGTTGCCCCTGTCTACTTTGCCAGGGATGGCGGGTCAGGACGTGCTGCAGGCTTTCTTTCTCCCCATGTGGTTGTGGGTTGCGGCTGGCACGGAGGCTGCAGCACAGAGGCTGGCGAAAGGAAGCCTGGCAGGTAGGCGCTGGCGAGGAAAGCCTGCAGTGGAGACCTGGCAGGTTAGGCTGGCAGACAGCCTGGCAGGGAAGGCTTGGCTGAAGGCAGGCTGCAGCAAGGCTGGCAGGCAGCATGCCAGGCAGGGCTAGCAAGAACTCGAAGTCCCAGCAGCAGTCTTATCTCGGGAACCTGCTCATGTGCGAGCTGCTTCCCTTTATATCCGCGTGGCTGTGCAAATGCCATATACCACTCCCGGCATGCTGCAATATAATGCCAGCATCTTGCTAGACTTCCTCTGTGCAATTGTGCGGCTGTGCATGCGCGTGTTTGTGCGCAATCCGCTTCATCCGTTCGGTTCCTCTGGCAATTACCGTGTATTCTGTTCCGCGCTGTCCGCTTTCGTGTGAGCCCCCCGGAGGCCCTGCGGGTTGCACCATCTGCCCCCATCCCGCTTCCCTCGGCTGGGCTTCCGTTCCGCATCCGCTTTGTGAACATCCGCCCTGCATCCTTCCCGCTCCTTCCGTGCTATCCGCTGCCGGTTATGCAATATTTTTGCCCCTTTGAGTCACGGATAACATCGTCCGTTGTGTCCTTTTTGCATCCGTTGGCCGGTGTGACATGGGCTTTAGTTTCAGTATATAGATAGTCCATGCCTTACAACCACAGTTGAGTTCAAAATTTCTGCCGCTAAGACTTTTGTCAAGTGCGTTTTGCCCCATTTTATTACTTTTCTTGCCACAGTTGTCATGTGAATCACTGCAGTTGTTAAGTTAGTAAAATGATTGTTTAGTGAATCAGCTTTCCCATTGTCTATGATGGTCAGAAAGTGTCTTGCCCCTGGTGGAGACTGACTCTGAGGAAGTGGAGGAACAGCTGACAGGGAGTGGAAATGTGGCTCTGGAGGTTGTGGAGGAGGCTGGAGAAAGGCAGAGGCTAGCTGAGAAGTCGGAGGAGGACCCAGGCCCACCCCCTATCCATCCTGGGGTACTCAGGGAGAAGACGATAAGTGGTCTACTCAGGAGAAGAGGTCCTTGATCTTCGTCATGGGCTGCAGGTGTGAGAACTGCATAAGAGTTTGGAGCTGCGTTCTGGCAAACTCTGGAGACAAAGTGTGTTTTATTTTGGTTTGAGGTTATCTTGGTTGGCATCCTTCGAATAGACTGTGTCTTGTTATCTCCTTGAATTTGGTAAATATTTCTCCTGTTCTGTTGTGGAAATTTCATCTTTGTAGTTTGTTTGGTTTTTATTTTCACCTCTATCTGCTCATTAAATTTGGACTGTATTGCTTTGTTTTGAAGACTATTTTTGAGTACGTTTTATCTCCAACTGAGAATTATTGAACAGCGGGGCCAAGTTGGACGCATTAAAAGACATTTATTTAAGTTTTGAATTTTGTTACGTTTGTGTTGCACTCTAGGTCATCACAGAAGGTCACAAATGGTGATTACATGACCTCGGGACACTGCAACCACCTTAAATATTAATCAGTTGCCAAGTATCTAAATTTTGATCACATGACCTTGTTAGGGGGATGCTAAAAATGGTTGCAAAGTGTGAAAAAGAGCCATAAGTCACTTTTTTTCAGTGCCATTGCAACTTTGAACAATCACTACATGAACTGTTCTAAGTCAAGGACTACCTATATTGTAATGTCCGTTGTCTCAAAAAAAATAGCAAGTTTTAACAATAATCAACTTCCTATAAAATTGTTTCATTAAATAATTTAATCAGTATACCATATCAACAAACCTACCATGCCAAGAAAAAAATCCAATGCCAAACGACAACCAAAAGAGAAAGTAATCCCCACCAATGAACCACAAGACTCCTGCACATGCCTTAAATGCTATACAACTCTAAAGCATAATGAAAATTCCATCAAATGTTCTCTATGTAACAAATACGTTCATCATGACTGCTTGGGATTACCCGAGCAAATTATTCAATTCCTAGAATCATCCAATGAGTTTCAATACCTCTGCAAATCATGCAGACCCAAACTGGATCTGTTTGAGTTGATACCATAGAAACACAAATAACATCCCTTGACACCATAGTAGCATCCCTGGATGCTTTAAAAGAAAGATTCATCCAACCTTGAAGATAAAGAAAGACACATCAAAAACCTGAACATCCTTATAGCTACAAACCCATCTCTAGCCAACAACCAGAACCAATCCACAAACCCGCAATCACAAAAAACAATAAATCAGAGACAACATAATGATCAGCCCAACTCATCAGTGAATCTGTTTGATGTGCAAACAGAAACGTCCAAACCATCTTATTTGGGTTCAGAGTACACTCAATGACAATTATGAACATAACAACTGTCGCGAAACATCATACAGTTTGATTATCAAGCATCACCATTTCCCTGATGAAATAACTTGACATTACTGCATTGCGGCTGAGAGCCAAAAACAGAGACGCGCTCTGTGGCCCCATGCTCCTGCAGGTTCAATTTGCAATAAATGGAACATCAATGCAAAACATAAACTATCATTTAATACATATAAATTTCACATTGCCAAAAGCAAACACAAAACCCATAAGAACTTCTGTTCTCCACCCTGACCTTAACCATACAGAACATGCCCGTTGCCCGTGTATTTCACACAGGAACTCAAAAAACATCTAGACAATCGAGAGAACAGGACGCTGTACATCTGACTACTGTGGCTGACTGTAATCCAAAAGGAAGTCACACAACCCAACTCAGCTTTAACCTTCAACCATAACCCTACTAACCAAAGCCACCATCAACGGCCAAGTCTAGGCACATACACCCACTAACTACCTCAATTCCGAACTACAGCTGGCCTACAGCAAGCCGACTCAAATGCCAGAGAACCTGAGTAAATAAAATACCCTAGAATTTCTCCTCTTACTAAATATGGGCTAAATCGAGAACAGGTCAATATTTGTCTGTGAACATGGCTAAGCAACGCATCTCTCCCGACTCCATTGACCAAACAGTCTCTTTGACTATCATGTATTACCAATCAGATCAATGACATCCATAGAGGAGGTGGTGTTTGCTACTTTCTCTAAAAAAGTCCTTACTCCGAAAAAGAACATCCAAGTTACCAGGAACTTGCTCTCCTCTGAACCATCATCTGTGAACTATCCTTAAATATCATTTTGATTCTATAACATGGTTACAGACACCTGATCATGACATTGAACATGTAAACAAGTAAATTCACCACTATACATGGGCAACAGCCTATCTCACACTTTTTATCATTTCTTGGTGACCTTCAATCTTATTAACTGGCCCTAAATGAATGTAGCAACTGACCATACATGCAACCTTCTACAGTGCTGTTACAAATCTGGGACTGGAACAATGAGTAGCCAACCAATACTAACTTAACAACTGGCCTTGATCTAATCTTCTGCAATAGTTTGAATTATTTTATACTACAACCAAGAACCTCTTTTCAACAGTGACGCACAAATATATGAATTGACTTTTGTTTCAACATTGCTCTTCACACAGAAGAATCATGACAATGATGTTTTAAAATCCCCCCAAGTTTTTAAATGTAACTTTCCCAAAAAAAAAGGCCCACAAAAACTAATGGAATTTCTTATTAAAACAACGATCTCTCTTCCCCTTAAATGGATAATTTCTTTCACTGGATGCAATACTGGAAGAGACCATTCAACATTACTTGAAGTAAAAAGATCATCAAACTATGATGTATAGTCAACTCCCGAAAACAAACAAACAAAAAAACAAACAAAAACAGATTACCATAACAAATAAAGGACACTTCAAATCCAAAAAGCGACCCATACTGGCGGAAAACGAAATCTGGTCACTGTTGCACGTTCAAAAAGTTGAATACAAAATTTAATGCCACACGGATAAAAGACTGGAATGCACCAATTAATCACTTCAACAAGAGAAACCTTCGACTGCATCTTTATTCCACCACATTCTTTTTACAATTTTGGTAAAACACAATCTAAAAGATCTCAAGGTCCATCCACCCCTGATAGGACCTAATGGTAAAGACTGCACGATGACAACATTAAAGCCAACATCTTTAACAGCATTCTTTGGCGTTCAGTATTCTGTAAACAGCAATGGATCTCGCCCAGTATTTCTAGCCAAACACAGAAAACTACAATGATCTAATACATATCAATTTTTACAGAAAGACAATGTTGAAAAAAGCAAACTTCGCAATCTTTAAAACCATCTTTTTATCTATTGGATGCGAGTATTCGCGTGACGGAATATGTGCCTACTTCTTAAAAAAAGCTATCACTTACCAACATGCAGAAACTTCTCCTAAGCATCAATCTTTTGAAAAATCTTCAGGACCAGTTCTTGCCTAAACTATGGTCACAAGCCAGACGGTCATGCCCCATGCTTCAAATAGGGAGACCTCAGCCAAGTTGAAAAAATTATAGACCAATTCTCTTATGCTGCATCACTGTAAAGTCCATGGAATAGATTATTAACCAATCGCCATTAATCTCCACTTAAAAACAAACAACCTACTCTCAACATAAACAGTTATGGTTTAGGAAAAAAACTACATGATAATCTGCAATTCTTAACAATACAAAACAATGGACTACAACAAACTCAAATCAGGGCGAAACAATAGTTGCGAATCTATGTAGACTTTCTGTAAAGCCTTTGATTCACGTGGTACATAGACAACTACTCTTAAAAGTAAAATCTTACAGTTTTCTCTGGACAATTGTATAAACTGACGTGAAGCATTCCTGTTCAAACAGACAACAAAATGGTCAAAAATTGGGAGTGTCCTATCCCAATTTTCTGTTAAACCTTATCAACAGTGGTGTCCACCCAAGGCAAGTGCTCTAGGACCAACGCTCTTCTATACTCTACATAAATGACCTCTGTGATACATATTAAAGAGGCAACTGTGTTCTCTTTGCTGATGTTGTAAAGACTGTTTCAATTCATAGACAAATACTCCTACCCTTTCAAAAGACCTTAACTATGTATCAGAATGGTCAAACAAATGGGCAACTTCAAATCTCAAGCAAATAAATGCTCTATCTTACATATTGACACGAAAAAAAATACTCGAAAATAAAAATACAGGCGAAATAGTCAAAGACCTTATTGATGAATCCCAACTCTTCAAGGATCTTGGAGTATCATCTCTATGATCTAAATGCCAGAGGCCAACTGCTAACTACATAGCCAAAAAGGCATTAGAGATTGTTAACCTAATTTTACGTAGCTTTTTCTCTGCTAATATCACACTACTAACTCGAGCAGTACAAAACATTTTGCTAGACCAATACCGAATACAGCTCATCAGTCTGGAACTCACATTACATTATCTGATATTAGCAAGTTGAGCAAAGTACAGAAATCATTTCACAAGAAGAGTCTCCACCACCTCTACTCGTTGTAGAAATCTTTTTTGCCACACCAGAACGCGAAATTCTTAGACCTAGCAATCCTTGAAATTACACTGTCTTTGGTCTTGATCTAAGTAGGTATAATAAAATCATACATTGCGCAATGAACTTACCTGTCAATTGAATACGTTTCAGCTTCAACCCATAACAACGACAAGAAGCACGCAAATAGATACAAACTCGTCAAGGTTAACCACACGAACTTGATTGCAGGCAATATGACTTCAGGAACAGAGTGGTCCAATTCTGGATACTCTACTGACTCTGTGGTTTCTTCCCCAAACCCCAAAAACTTTAACCTTAGACTGTCTACTATTGACCTCATCCCTTTCCTAAGAGGTCTGCTATCGACCTCATCCCTTTCCTAAGAGGTCTGTAGGGGGCATGCATAAGCGCACCAACGGGCCTACCATCCCTGTCCTGTTGTTTCTTTTATTTTCTTATATGTACCCATTTCATATATTCATAACTATGTATATACTTGTACCTATTATCTTGCAAGTGATTGACAAATCAGAATAAATAAATAAAAATAAATAAAGAATAAATAAAGAAATAAATAAAGAAATAAATAAATGTTATACCTTGATTTTTTTCCTCATTTCCTAAAAAAATCCACAAAAGCTTCCAATTGTAAATGAATTTATTCAATGATGTTTCTCTTAGAAGAGCTGATAATTTAGCAAGTAGATAGGTAGGTGGATAGGTAAATATAGACAGACAGGCAGACAGACAGACAGATAATTAACAACTCTATTATCCCCAAACAGTCTTTCTGATGCTTCATTGCAGTCAATAATTATTTTCGTTATAAATTACTTTGGGCCAAGTTCTGGTACGAGCACAATATGGACTGAAGTTAGCATGAATTTATTTCTAAAATCCCTGTATTTTTTAAAAAACTATGCCATAATTATACTTATAGTCTGTTATTTCCTAAGAAATTAGAGTGGTGTGGGATGAGGAACATCCTTCATTTATCTTTTAAATGACCCTGCAAGAAAAGTTAGGTTGAAAATTCGTGAGTCGCTCAAAATTACTTGATAAATCATATTGAATTTGAGCAAACTGGGCTGAGAACTATTTGCTGGAGAACATGAATAGAAGTTGAAGTTTGAAAATTGGGGTGGGTCCAGACTTGGATATTAATATAATATTTAAAAATCTGATGCTACCAATAGTAGGAATGTAAACCTATCCTTAATGAAATTAAAAACCATCTTCAGTTATATTTAATAATTTATTGCCAGTATTAAACACAAAAGTTCCAAAAACCAAAGCATGTTATAGGCAAGATCACATACTTTCAATGTAGTCTTTTCTGATATTTATGAAAGATAACTTACTTGATTAGGTTATTTGTTGCATCTGGATCCTGGGCTATTACTTGCCCAATGATACTGCCTTCTCTGACATCTTCATCAACTTCTATTAAATGTGATGGTAAATTAAAAACAGGTGGCTCATCTACATCTTCCACGCAAACTTTGACCAAAGCTGAGTCTTTAAATGGTCCCAAGTAGAAAAATCGTGGGTCAGGATGAATGTTAGTTGCTTCTACTTTTAGGTTATATTGATTCTTCTTTTCAAAATCTAATTGCTTGTATACAAATATGGAAGGTAAGAGAGAAAGAGAGAAAAAATAATAATGACCTCAGTACTTTTTAAAATAAATAAATAAAGCATTAAGCAGTTTCGGAAAAAAATATCTTCTGAGTTGTGCTGCAGTTCTATACATGAGAAGTTAGCACTGTAATGCCCTAAATTAAAGTCAATTTAAAATTATGCCAAATCTCACAGCATCAATCATGTCACCATTCTTAGCAATCTGACAGTAACTGTCATAAATGTCAGATTACATAAACCATTTTAAGAGATTTCAAACTATGACATACGAGATCTTGGGAAAAGGAAGATTGTGGAAATCTTGTAAGGTTTAATGGACCAGGGAAAAAAAAATAATTTGTTTAAAACAGAAAAACTGAGGAAATGGAATTTGACTTGAAAATAACAACTGTTGTATACATTTGTCTGTTTCACTGAACTCAATGAATTTTATTTAGGATTATATTCTTAATACCTTTTTCAAATACTTAGATTTATATTTTCTGTATTCAATCATGTACATTCCATCATTTGAATGATTTTTAAAAATTATTTTAATGGCATATTTTTAGCATTCTGCAAATGCTTTTCCAGATTTTTTAAAACAACTTGATAAATACTTGGTATAATTTAAACATTAGTACTTTAATAGTCTTTTATTTTTAATGTGCATTTAATATGGTTGGAAAAATAATTTTAAAAATTCATTTGAAAAATTGCTCCTTTAAATAAGAAAATAAGAAAAACTCTTTAAATAAGAAAAGAGTTTCAGTAAAAAAAATAACATGGAAAATGAAACTCTTATAAATTAACATTCTATTTCATCCCATTTTTGGGTTATTGTATTACTGGCAGCTAACACTATTAAAAAAGATGTCATGCCTCAAATTTCAAAGCAGAGCAGTGAATGATATTCTATTTTCAGATAGGAAGTGTTGGCTCATGTACAACCAAATTTAAACGGTCTTGTCATTCAAGTGTCAGTATAAATAAGTAAGATAACATACCATACAAAGTGTACATGACCATCCCAAGCTCATATGCAATCTGTATAGTTATTTAACAATCAGTTCCATTGAAAACAACAGAGGAGAGTTTGTGACTGTATTTGTAACTTTGAAACAATGCAGTTTCTTTATCTATTGAACTTTGTCTGTTGCAGTGCTATATCATTCTGGGCTTGCTCTATCAATCAATACCAATGAGTGTTTCATTTCAAAAGTGCTGAAAGATGCTACATTTGGCATGAATCATTAGGTTCAATCTGCATCTCGATGAGATCAATGGTTAAATTGCTGTTGATTTGGGTGAATCAGAATTACACTTATTTCAAAGGAGCCCTTCAAAAATGAATGCTAAATACAGGTCAGCCAGAAATTGTTCTTCTTTGGTATAAATTGTTCAAAAACTATTTCAAATTAATCTTGACTCAGCAGTTTCTCTTAGGATATACTGAAATATAAGTAGCATACTTTTTTTTCCCAAGCTTGAATTTAAAAATCAAATCACTAGATGCTGAAGAGTATCTGCTAGTAGATAGGTGAAATATGGGCAATTGAATATTGACTGTCATGGTTAACTATCATAGCTCTTACTGAATAAGATAAACATCTTGTAGCGGATTGTAGGATGTATAACTTAAATGCGTGCATGCATGCTTGGGGTAAATCTGGATTTTCTTACAATAAGTCATACTGGCTACAATGGACTGAGATTTGAAAGCATTACCCTTCAGTTAGCAGGAAATATGCCATATAATACATGTGTAACTAAGGGTGATGCTTCTAAAAAGTTTTATATTAAAGTTTTGATTGATCAAAGTCATAATGGGCAACAGAAGTCAATATCCACAGGCCATTTAGGAATGGCCATATCATATGGAAGATTATATAAAGGGAATAAATGATAAATAGTATGAACTGATGGATGCACTAAAAGAAAGATAATAGAAAAGTTTTATGACACTGAAATCAAGAGAAAATGGAAACATAAAACAGACTGATATTGAGGTGGTTGAATTTTCTGAAATGGAACTAACAAATCATAGCATGGAAATGACGATGTAAGTTAAATTTAGAAGAAATAATGCAGGAAGTAGGAACTGTTGCTGAACATTGTTGTGTATGTATGAGAAAAATAGGAAACCATAGGTTAGTGATACTTATATATTAGATTACAGAGATTTGTAATATTGTAAGAAGCAGTGATGACTTGGGGGAAGATAAATTGTACAACACTTTAAATTAATGCAGAACAGAATGAAAATATTTTGTTAGGTGGCAAAAAGCTAGCTAGGGATGAGGCAAGACAATGAAGAAAAAAATGAATGGGCCATTTGAAGAACCAACAATATCAGGATACTGACTTCATGGTGATTAATTGCTTTGAAAATGGTTCACTTGTTTTAAATAGATGGTTTAAGTGCAAGTCTTTTCATATGCAGACAAAGGAATGGATGCAAATTAAAAACATGACTGGTTGGTTTATAAGAAAGACTGAGAGAATTATTGAAGGTTACCAGAATGATGAGATATATTGAATATAAGGCAGATCATTGTTCAGTAGGACCAAAAATGAATCCTGAGGAGAAGAATGGCAATGGAAACAAAGGAAGTGAACTGGAGTGACAATGGGACTTGGGTACCAAAGAAATATGTGTAGTGAAACAAGAAGACTAATCAAGAATGACTGGGCACTGGATGAATGTGGTGTTGCATACAAAATGGAATGATATTCATTGGGATTATTTGGTCATGTCAAGAAAAGGAATGAGGTGGGAAGTTCAAAACACATTTATGGAGAAAGAGTTAATGGATTAAGTTCAATGTAAACCATGTTGCAGGGTTTTTTGAATTAACTACACTTTAATAAGAAATAGTCAGTCTAATTCTTTGCAGATATTTTGGACATTAACTTCCATCAGTCTGCTGATTATTACTAATAGCAATGAACTATGGGAGACCAAAATATCTGGAAGACAGATTTCCTACCTCTGGTTTAAATTATCTTGAAGCTTACCTTAGGTAAAAGGACAAATTATAGAGAATTAAAAATGAAAAAGGCTCCACCAAAATAAATTTGCCCCTCTACAAAAGACCTGATGAAGATAAAAAAAGATATTTTTTTCTACTGAAATTATCTATTCAGGCTTTTTCTTGAGGGACCTAATTCATATGAAAGACATGATTGAAAATAAAATAAGAATGCTCTCACTCCATTCTCATGCTGTTATAACGCTATCCTGATTTGTTATACTGCAGTATTGTCCTCTAAGGTCCTCGTTAATAATACCTAAGGTCTTCGTTAATAATATGAAACAGATGGGAAAAGATATGTCAACCAAAAAAATATTAATAAACTATTTCATAGTTCTTATTTTTGTCACAGCCTAGAAGTAATGTTAATCTTGAGCTACTGAAGTTGTTCCTGAATTATACTAGTTTTACAGAAGAAAGCATCCAAAGTTTATAATATCTATGTAATTTTATGCACAAACAAAAATACAGTATATACACCATTCCAAACACAGATTGTGCCTAACCTTTGACACTAGGTATAACTACAGCATGTATTTGCAGATCAGCATACAGATGAATCTTCTCTCTTTTTAAATATGATTTCTGGGTAGAGACCATCTGCTACTGGTGGATGGGGCAACAAGAGATATGTGAAGCAGATGTCTAGAGCCAGCAATTCCTGATTGGAACTCAAATTTATCCAGTAAATTACTTGGCCTGCAGTTGATTTCCCCATTTACTTAAACAGAGCTGACACAATGTATGGCAGACACCATAAAAAGACATCTCAAAAACTCATAAGTTTTCAAGTGGAAACTTCAGAAAATTTGGTTTCAGGAAAAAACTATCAAGTAATCTGCAACTCTTACATTGCAAAAACATATGGACTACACAACTCGATGAGGGCAAAGAAATAGGCGAAATCTAGATAGACTTCTGAAAAGCCTTTGATTCAGTGGTACACAACAAACTACTCCTAAAACTAAAATTTTACAGTATCTCTGGACACCTGCATAACTGGATAGAAGCATTCCTGTCAAAC